>BOPN01000643.1:407278-427278 GCA_017312705.2 Penaeus japonicus
CTCTCTCTCTCTCTCTCTCTCTCTCTCTCTCTCTCTCTCTCTCTCTCTCTCTCTCTCTCTCTCTCTCTCTCTCTCTCTCTCTCTCTCTCTCTCTCTCTCTCTCTCTCTCTCTCTCTCTCTCTCTCTCACTCTCTCTCTCTCTCGCTCTCTCTCGCTCTCTCTCTCTCTCTTTCTCTCTCTCTCTCTCTCTCTCTCTCTCTCTCTCTCTCTCTCTCTCTCTCTCTCTCTCTCTCTCTCTCTCTCTCTCTCTCTCTCTCTCTCTCTCTCTCCTCTCTCTCTCTCTCTCTCTCTCTCTCTCTCTCTCTCTCTCTCTCTCTCTCTTTCTCTCTCTCTCGCTCTCTTTATTTCCCTCTTACTTTCTTTCGAGATAAAGAAAGATAGAGAGATAGATAGATATATAAATATAATATATATATATATATATATATATATATATATATATATATATATATATATATATATATATATATATAGAGAGAGAGAGAGAGAGAGAGAGAGTTCTGGGTATAGATATAGATTATATTCTATGTTACCTGAAAACCCTCACGTTTGTTGGAAGAATCAATCATTGCTTGGCTGTTTCAGAAAACATCTATACTAGAAGGATCTGCTCGGGGTTCATCAATTTCCTCTTAAATGATGCAAAAATCCCCACTGTACATTATTTAGTATGTTTCATTAAATGATTATCGTTTAATCCGCGATTTAAAATATAATATCAATCATCATTGTCCACAAAGTAAAATTTCAGTACTTGAATTCAATGCACCTTAGATATTTACACAAGCCTCCCCTCGAAAAACTAAAAAATTGTTTTCGTCCGTTTTCTGTTATTTTCACTACGGGAGCTCTGTGTTGCCAAAGTTCGAAACAACAATATTTTAATCCCATACAAAAACCAATAAGATACTTCCTATATTAAGAAAATCCAATAATCAATTAAATTAAAATCTATTCATGCTTAAATGAAGAGAAAATATTCCACGGTAGAGAAAAATAAATTAGAATACGAGTCCGGCGAGGCAACACCGCCTGCTCTCCACCATGTTTGTTTGCGTTGTGTGTGTGAATGCTACTCGTCCCCCCAAAACGCGATATAATTGACGATTATTACGTTGCCATTCCCCCGTAAGCGATCTCCGGCAAAGGAAGACATCGAGGGAGAACCTGAGAGTGTGTGAGTTGCTTCTGAGGCAAGGAGAAGGCGTAATAGGCGTGGAAAAGTGAGTTGGTGGAAGGCCTCTTCAGTTGGTCTGCAGCCAGAGATTTGTTTGTGGTGTTGAAAGGTTGAGACATTAAGAGTTTTTTCGTGTGATTCTAGAAACACGAGGTGTGTAAGATCATGCTAGAGGTGTGACTGATAAACCCCTGTTTGTGGAAAGAGTAAGGATTGTGGAGAAAGACTCGTAATCCCGAACTCGGGAGCCAACAAGTGACTGGAACTGTGACTCTTGTGTTGTTTTGATGCCTCACCAGAGCCAAGAAATAACACCTCGACGCTGAGATTATTGATGGTGAGGATGTTAAGAGTCTGGGGTTAATGTTTCAGAGTGTCTGAAGTGTGTTTTTTGTTGTATGGTTGTCAGATTCTTGGTAGACTTCCTGTCAGTCGTGTAATTTGCATAAAGGGGTTTGTGAGGTTTTGGGAAAAATGGGATTATGACAAGGAAGTATCTAGCTATATTGGTGTGTATCATTTCATTTTCAGGAAGTTAGATTATTGTGATATCTTTCTTCTATTCCAAAAATAGTTTCTAAATGAAAATCAAGTTATTGCTCTCATGGAAAGAAATAAAATCAATTTGAACTAGAACCTTCCTTTTTTCACCATGATCTTAACAACTGTATGTGGCTTGTAAACCCTCTGGCAATTAGTCCCCAAATATGGATTCATTAAAAGTTAATGATGTAGCCTCATTAACCTTTGCTGGAGGGCTGAAGGTTGTAGGCCCTGACAGTTACTTGACTGCATCTGCAGACAGTTTATTCTTCATTTATCATTTTTATTATAGATTTCTCATAGTTAAGTTAGAGGAAAGAAGTGGCTTGGAATTCACCAATCTATCTATTTCCTCTGATCATAATTGTTCAGAGTGGGATCATGCGAAGGTGCAGAAAGTAAATATTATAAATATTCTGATAAGATAGAGATTGTATAATTTATCAAATAAGGAACCAGTCCAAGCTCTAACTTGCTCAGATTTGTGTGGTAGAGTGTAGAGGCAATTGTAAAAGCTTGGTGCTGTCATATTTTGGATGACTATCCTGTACTATATGTATGCTTGAAATTTTAAAATGTATTCATATAATAACTACCATTACACCCACATACTTTATTCTTGAATCTGCCTTTTGTATGTTTTTGAGTTGGAGAGACATCTGGGAGGGGCAGGGAGGCAGGCAGGCAGGCAGGCAGGCAGGCAGGCAGGCAGGCAGGCAGGCAGGCAGGCAGGCAGGCAGGCAGACAGGCAGGCAGGCAGGCAGGCAGGCAGACAGGCAGGCAGGCAGGCAGGCAGGCAGGCAGGCAGGCAGGCAGGTAGGCAGGCAGGCAGGCAGGCAGACAGACAGGCAGACAGGCAGGCAGGCAGGCAGGCAGGCAGACAGGCAGGCAGGCAGGCAGGCAGGCAGGCAGGCAGACAGGCAGGCAGGCAGGCAGGCAGGCAGGCAGGCAGGCAGGCAGACAGACAGGCAGGCAGGCAGGCAGGCAGACAGGCAGACAGGCAGGCAGGCAGGCAGGCAGGCAGGCAGGCAGACAGGCAGGCAGGCAGGCAGGCAGGCAGACAGGCAGGCAGGCAGGCAGGCAAGCAGACAGGCAGGCAGGCAGGCAGGCAGGCAGACAGACAGACAGGCAGGCAGGCAGGCAGGCAGGCAGGCAGGCAGGCAGGCAGGCAGGCAGGCAGGCAGGCAGGCAGGCAGGCAGGCAGGCAGGCAGGCAGACAGACAGACAGACAGACAGACAGACAGACAGACAGACAGACAGACAGACAGACAGACAGACAGACAGACACACACACACGGAGAAAAAGACAAAATCTAAGACACTTTTATGTTTGATGTTTTCATTGTAAATTGCAAATTAAAAGTTATTTGTTGAAATAAATAATATACCCAATACTGTCAGCATATAATGAACACCAACAACTATTCAGATGTATATTCTAGTATGATAACGCTTGAACTGGTTCCTTATTTGGCAAAATATTGCCAGAGAGGTCTGCAGTGGTTTGTAGAGGTATAATTTGGAAATGTTTAGAAAACGCCCACAGCGCTTTTTGAAATGAGACTTTTTTCTCATAACTAGATAATCTGTGTTCTGTCTTAACTTGTGTAAAGAGCATATAAGCCTCCAGGCAACACTTATGCCTGCCTGGCCCTCAGGTTTTGGTTTTGGCCTTGATACATGCAGTGCGACGAGTTGAGCACTCTGTTTGCATTACATACTTTCTCTTTGTCATTCTGGTAAGCTCTTTTGTGTAATACATGATATATTGTAGTCTTCAATCAGAAACATTCTGCTCAGTTGAGCTTCAAGGTTGAATATATTTTGTAGTTAGTTAATATTGATTGAAAAAGGTTTTGTTGTTAGTTCTCTGTTAATTAATTGACAAAGTTTTTGTAGTTATTTTTCTATTAATTGAAAAAGTTTTTGCTGTTAGTTCTCTTTAATTGAAAAAGTTTTTGTAGTTAGTTCTCTGTTGATTGAAAGAATTTTTGCAGTTAGTTCTCTATTAATTGAAAAAGGTTTTACAGTTAGTTCTCTATAATTGAAAAGTTTTTGCAGTTAGTTCTCTTTGATTGAAAAAGTTTTTGTAGTTAGTTCTCTGTTAATTGAAAATAGTTTTGCAGTTAGTTCTCTATAATTGAAAAAGGTTTTTCAGTTAGTTCTCTATTGCTTGAAAAAGTTTTTGTAGTTTTCTGTTAGTTGAAAAAGTTTTTGCACTTAGTTCTCTATTAATTTAAAAAGTTTTTCAGTTCTCTGCTAATTGAAAAAGATTTTGTAGTTAGTTCTCTATTAACTCTATGACGACGGTGTGTCACACCTGTGTGACCCAGCTAAATTCCCGATGTCGGGGCGTCATGCCAGTGTGACGTTTCCAATGCAATATTGCAATGGCCTGGCGTAGGGGTATTCACTTGGTGCGTGCCCCGTCGGGAAAGGGTTAATTGAAAAGTTTTTGCACTTAGTTCTCTATTAAATTAATGGAAATTTAAATTAATTATGGGAAAGAATACTTGTAAATTTGATATGTAAAAAAAAAACGAATAAAGCAAAAAAAGACTATTTTTTCCTAGAAAACATTGAAATATGTATTTAGATGTATATTGAGTAGAAAGACAATAATATACTATGAAATATACCACACAGTAACAGAATTGCTTTTTCACACTCACTACATTCCATACAGCCTGACAAAGTTGTAGCGAAAAAGATTGATTATATATTTTTAGGTAAGCCACGATCAGGGAGATAAGGACTTGAGGAATTAAATCATGATACTGTGTTGAACATTTCAGCTTTTAAAGGAGTTTGTTCACACTTAAAGTAAAGTTGTGTCTGTGAAAGTTTACGGGATGAGTTTATAGTTACTGAGTGCCTTAGAAGCAATTATATTATTTGTTCTTTCCTTCTCTTTTCAGAGAGACCAACAAAATTTAAGAAGTCTCAACAAAATTTAAGAAGTCTGGGTGTAGGAAGACAGAGAAGACACCTTGTACCTGGAATAGCTTTTAGGGTTAATGTTGATGTTGTTTTGGTTTGCTAACATAAAATGTGAAGTCTGATGGTACAAAAATCCATTTATTATTTTGAGGTGAATAGGTGGAGTGGTTTTTCTTTTACTGCTGTGTGTTCTTGTCCTGGATGTAATCATTTATTTGTAATTTGAGCCATAATATGTTACAAGTATCCAGAATTTAGATTTGTGACCGTGGACCATAAATAACATCGCATTGTATAAAAGGCAGAAAGGAAAATAAGTCTTGCTATGCCATGTCCATTTGTGATGTGGAGAAGTGTGTTGCGCACACCTGGGAAACGTGTGAAGTGCTGTGATTGGAGATAGAGAAAAGAAATGTCAGATTGGTGAAGGAGCTGGAATTAAGAGGGGTGTGAAGTTGCTTTTGCAATAGTGTACCCCCCCCCTCCTCCTCCTAAAACAAAAGGCAAAATGAGCAAGGGAAAGGAAAGCAAGATGGACTCTCGGGTCCTGGAGAAAAAGCTGTCGTCAGTGAGGGAGACATCGGAGGACATCCAGAGTCTCTCGCGCTGGTGTCTGCAGCACAGAAACCATCACCACTCAATCATCCAGGCCTGGTCAAGAGCTGTGCGGAAGTGTGAGTAAAATTTTTAATCATTTTCTTAGTCTAGCTATGTCTCTGATAACTGCAGAATCTGGGATGGATATAGGTTTAAAGCTGCAATCTGTACCTCAATCCAACCTCAGTCTTTTATTTGAAAGACTCCTCTCCTCTCCCCTCTCCCCTCTCCTCCTCTCCCCTCCCTCTCTCCCTGCCCTCCTCTCCTCACCCCTCCATCTCTCCATGTCCCTGCTATTGTTTTTGTTATCATCATCATCATTATCATTATCATTTCATCATTATCATTATCATTATCATTATCAACATCATTATCATTATCAACATCATTATCATTATCAACATCATTATCATTATCAACATCATTATTATTATCAACATCATTATCATTATCAACATCATTATCATTATCAACATCATTATCAACATCATCATCATCATCATCATCATCATCATCATCATCATCATCATCATCATCATCATCATCATCATCATCATCATCATCATCATCATCATATTATTATTATTATTATTATTATTATTATTATTATTATTATTATTATTATTATTATTATTATTATTATTATTATTATTATTATTGTTATTATTGTGGTGATGTTGACATTGATGATGAGGATGATGGTGATGGTAGTGATGGTGGTGATGATGATGATGAATATAATGATGATGAATATAATTATAATAATGAATATAATTATTATGATAAATATAATGATAATGATGATGATGATGATGATGATGATGATGATGATGATGATGATGGTGGTGGTGGCAGTAATGATGATGGCGATGATGATGATGATGGTGATGATGATGATGGTGATGATGATGATGATGATGATGATGATGATGATGGAGGTGATTATGATGATGGCGGTGATGATGATGGCGGTGATGATGATGGCGGTGATGGTGATGATGATGATGATGATGATGATGATGATGATGATGATGATGATTAATTGTTTTTATTAGAATAAGAATAATAGTAATAATTATATTAAATCAACAGTAATTTAAATATAAACAAAATTTCAAGGAATAAAATAGGTCAGGTATTAAACTCCTTAGTGACTAGACTGATGTGGAGCCATCTTCGTGTAAAAAAAAAAAATTCAAAAGAAAACAAAAGCAGATTGAAGTGAATGAATACATGCACTCCTGGGATTAATGGGTTAATTGTTACCTGTGTTAGGTGAGGGAAATCTTCGTCGATAAAGTATGTGCTGGACCCATATGGCAGCTGTTGCACTGCCTTAGCATTCCCTGTGTCAAGATGCTTGGATGTAGTTTTAAGACAATATAGATTTATTATTTAATCATATGGTATTCTTTGCTAGGTGAAGTTCGGAGTTTTGCTATTTGACTTCACTTTTACCATCAGAGGTTCCGGCATATGCTTGCAAATTTATGAAGTCAAGATGATTAAATTTGGAGCATTGTAATTCTTTGATCTGATTAGGGTTAGGGTCATTGTATACCAGATCAACCACCTCAGATTTTTTTGAGATGCCAAAAGCACTGACACATACATAGGTTAAGTAAGAATTCAAAATGTCAGCGTAATATTCCACTTAACCCATTCGTGCCGGCTGACGTGCTGACACGTTTCGTGGTTTTGGGGTCAGGCGCCAACGACGAGATATTTGGTCAAGGCCGGTACTCGGTGTGAGCGAGCATATAGCCCAGACTCGCGGCTAGTGCACCCGAGGATCCTGAGGTGTTAGGCTTATGTGTTTGAAAACCCCGGCATTCCGACCATTTAGAGCTGGAATAGCCCCGGCATGAATGGGTTAATTGCCAAAATATGCGGTCTTGATCTTTTCAGGAAATACTTCATTAGATGTGCTCCATTGGCCCTTTTGGCCCCAAACCCCAAAGTCCTACCTGTCCAATTCTGTGTAACAGCTGTCATTTTCATGTCATCTCATAATTTTAGGCAGTTAGGATGTCTATGAGTTTAGTAATTTTATGTAAAAAGAAAATTGAGAAGGCACTATCTCTTGTTTATAAAATATTCTTCATCATATTTTGGTAAAAATTCTGTAAGGAAAATTTGCAATAGTGATATTTTTTGTTGTGACATTGCACTCAAATGCAACAATATTCTTGCTTTTACTAATTTTTATAGCATCTACTGTTTCAAGAAAGAAATGGCGGGTAGTCAAAATCTTGTTGTAAATCATTATTTATAGGTAGGGAAAAGTGTAAAGTTGAATTTAAAATATATCATTATAGTTGTTCTATCCATTGATAAACTCAATAATTTCCAAACTAGCTTTACCCATCATTTAATCAACTGTCTTCTTAATACTTAAATACAGTGAATTGGCAATTATAGGATTCACAAAACTTAAGACTGTTTACTCTATCAATTTACATAGTTGAGACATCTGATAAGAAAATGCCCCAAGATGTGAAACTGTGAAGTCTCTGTTACAAGTTGATTGTACAAAGCTTCAGATGATGGAAGTTCGAACAATAAAACTCATTGTCATTAGCTCATTTACGCTGGTTGACGTCCTATCACATGGTTGGAAATATCCCTGGCCATGGGTGACATCCTGAGATGTCATGCATTTTCTTGGCGAGATCCGGGTGGGCCAACTGTGACATGCTGAAAATTCAGCTATAGAACAGTAGATTATTCTTAGATATAATTATTTTTCATAATTTTTTAGACTCTGTTACTATAGTTTAGGTGTTTGAATGCCATAAGATGTGATACAACATAAAAAAATATGACATCACAGAAAACTAAGTGATATTTCTGCTTCTGATTGGTTGAATAAAAAGATCTGAATCAAAAAACTATCATTACATCAAATATAATTGGCCAAAAAATAAAATACAGTAAAAAAATAAAAAAATTACAAATATAATACTATTTCTAATTTGTTGATTACCCATGATATCACATCATGTCAAGTCAAGAGGTACATGTACATACTCATATGTACTTATCCCATTAATGACAGGTGACGTGTTTTTTCATCATACATGATGCAGAAGCTCTGGCCTGACAATGACATGACGTTCATGAATTTTGGATTACTGAGTTGTTTTATTTTGCTATGAGTAATAAGTGATGATGACAATTGCAGTCATAATTATTATAATTGCCGTAATATTAAGCAAAATGCAGAGCAGATGCTTCATCAGGCTTATATGCACTGAGGCAAGCCCGCCTGTGTCAGCATGTGTTGACTTGTGGGAAAATGCGCCAATGAGTGTTAACTCAATCTGCGCTTGGTCCTTACCCAATGTAGTGCCCAGTCACGTCAGTAACTGCAAGGCGAGAGTGGAAACTCACGAGCTTGGATGGGGTTCAACCTGCTGACCACGGGGATGTGAGGCTGGCACCCTATCCATTGCTCTACCAGACAGCTTAACCCAATGTCAACGGTGTGTCACACCCGTGTGACACAACATTGTGCCTGATGATGGGGTGACACACCAGTGTGACATCACCGAAACGATATTACTTAGGTCCGGCGTAGGGGGTTGCCAGTTCTTGCTGGGCCCGTCAGGATTGGATTAACCCATTAATGATGGGGATAGATTTCTTTATCCAGGCTCCAGGATGGGTTTTATTTCAGAGCAAGGCTGCTTCACGAAGCATATTGACTTTTCCCATTCTCTTTTAGTCACCCATTGTAGAGCTAGAGCCATTTTTGTGTTTTATTTTTTATGTGTTACACTGTATTAAGAGACGTATTTGTGTTGTATGACATGCTCTATCAATTCTGCAGTTGACTAAAATTGTAGTTCAGGGTACATATCAGCTCATTTTTTTCTTTATACTCCGCAAATCTGGCTTATCCATGTGTACATGTATGATAATTTATATTGTTCTTTTTGTATTAGAGAAAAAAGATAAGTATAAAATATCTATTTTGATACCCACTAAAAGTATGCTTCCACTTTCCATTTGTATTATCACATAGAAGTGAAGAATATAGGCAAAGTTTAATAAAATAACACAAGAAAAGCATACCTGTAACATGTTTTTCAACTGAAATAACTCCTCTGAACGTGGCAATATTTTTACATTGTAGATGCAACCATGCAAACCATAAGTATAGGGTGAGTGAAAAATGCTCTGAGAGGTTCAGCACGGCACTGCACAGCGGGGAAACACTCTGGAATGAAGCGTCACACACTTGACATCTCGGTGGAAACTGGAGTAGGCGAAAATACATTCCAGCACGAATGGATTAACCCATTGCAGACGGAGATAAATTTGCTTGCCCAGCCTCCAGGATAGGTTTTATTTTAGAGAGAGACCGCTTGAAGCAAAATAATTTGAATCATCCCACTCTCTTTCAGTCATTCATTGTAAAACTAGATCGTTTTTTGTGTTTTATTTTTTTGAGTGTTTTATTGAGTTTAGAGACTTATATGTGCCATGTGACAGGCTCTGTCAATGCTGCAGTAGACTAAAATTGTTGTATATTATCCATAATAGCTCATTATTTTCTTTATACTCAATGTGATAGAAGTATTGCTGTTTTATGGGAGGACAAAAGGCAACTTTATTTTTTCGTATTTTTGTGCTGTCATGAACGAATACGAAACATATAACCCACTACAATAAAGATAACAAGAAGAGGTAGGGAAGAGGAATGAAACCTGTGCTTGTGACTGTGAGTGCCACAGTGAAAGGCACCCATATTGGCACAGGAGCACATTTTAGACACTGGGTATGGATTGAGTCACCTTCCTCTTCTCGTTTTGCCTGCACATCTTTCATCGGCGGTACTTTAGAGCAAGGGTTCATCAACTTAGTGTGTGCCATCGCTCTATACAGACAGTGCTTGCTAGAGACCGTGGATGGGTGCCATTCAAGGCTCTCTCTCCTGCTGGTGCTAGGAAAAAGTGGTGCCATCTAGGTTTTGGACGTTAAGCTAGCACTATATTACGGTAATTATAGTAATTATGACTGTAGTAGCCATCATCACTCATTCCTTTTTCATAGTACAATAAAAAAGCATAGTATCCCAAAATCCCCGAATGTCATGTATGTCATGACGCCCGTCGTCAGGCCAAAGCTCCTACGTCATGTATGTCATGACACCCGTACGCAATGAGTTAAAGGTGTAGACTAAGATAGACGAGCAAGCCCAATAAAACTCCTCATTACACTCTGATCTTAATAAAACTCTAAAGGCTTTATATGAATACCAATGGAAGCTCTCCCCCCAAAAAATTAGTGTTTAGAGTATACCCAGTATATTTAATATATATGATATATTCCTCTTTGAATATCTCCATTAAATGTAAATATTTTGCTTTCATTTTTTGAAATTTTTATATATCATGATAATGCAAACAGTGCATATTCAAATCAGCATACTCCAAATATGCACATAATAATTGTATTTAGGAAATTACAATAGTCTATCAGAAATCAATTTACCAAGACAATTCCATCACAGGTTGTCTACAATTATAATGTAAAATTGAAATTTGCAAATCGGTTGACAACAAAAAAGTCTGACCCAACTCAAAACATGCTTTTTGAGAGAATTGATGTTAGAAGTTCATCCATTTCCTGCTCATCATTAATCCATGTACAAGATATGTTCATAGACTTGTTTTAAAAGAACTTTTCATGGTGACTTTAGGGCTGTTTTATTTTCTCAAATCGATCTCTTGATAATGGAAACATTAATGCTAAATTAACATTAAGTTAATGATATGATGAACCCTTGGGTATATTTAGACTACAAATACTTTTGAATTACTGAGCAATGTTCAGTCATTAACTCTAAAGTTTCTGGGCTAATCCACATTCTTTATATGGCCAAGTAGAAAGGATAAATGTTATGTTCCTTAGTAGGATTTTAGGGTTCTGGGAGGAGGGGGGCAATAGGGGGCATGGAGCACATGGAGGAGTATGTATCTGTATGTATTTCTAAAATTGTCATAGTAACATTGGTATGCCAACTTGGTTTTATTAGAATCATTGTTTTTTTTTTTTTTTTTTTTTTTTTTGGTGGGGGGGATGAGTATATTCAGTATTTTACTGTAAGCAAATTCAACATGACTGCCAGCTCTGATTTTGGTTGAAATAATGATAATTTCAAAATGTATCTTGGCTACTAGATGAAATATTGAGTGGACATTTTGGATTTTTACTGAACCTATGTATGCCTAAATGGTTTTGACAGAGATGGTGGGTGTGATGGCTGGGTGTTATGGTATGGAATGACCCAATATAGAGTAATAAGAATAATGCCAGCTTTTTCTACTGAAGAACAATTGAAGATAATGAGCTATGTGGGAATCATGATTTATGTTACATGTCACATTTTTGTAATGGAATGAGGATTCCAGAGAGGAGAATAACAGCCTCACTTCTATTAAATTGCATTATTCATCCCAATCATCCTATTCATGCCCCTAACCTCTTTTCCTTTGTCCTGATATCCTCATCCTCCTTTCCTCTTCCATTTCTCCCCAGTTGGTTTCCTTTGCAGCAGTGATGATGGCTTGCCTAGAGAAAGCATTCCTGATGAGCCTTTTTCCCTTTCAGCCAAGGTGCCACATCGCCTCACCCTGTTCTATGTGTGCAATGATATAGTGCAGAATGCTCGGCGGAAGAAAATCCTTGATATTGTACAACATTTCGCCACAGCCATTAAAGAGTCCGCACCCCTTGTCAGGTATGGTCATCGAGTGAATGCGTGTGGGTATTGTATGGAAAAGTGAATTATTTCTAATTAATGAGAAGTTGACAAGGTTGTCTGTATAATAGTCTGTTATTTGTGAAATAAGGATGAAATTTTATTTCTTGGTTCTCTCTGCTTGTTTTTCAATTGATGGGTTGTCTAATCTTACAGTGAGTGGCAGTTTAATAAAGCATTATAATTTTTTTTCAGTTAACCCATTGTGGGCCTAATGACCTAACTGGTTGTCAGGGCAGGTGGTCTATGACACTAGGGTCACCAGCTAAAAATTAGAGGGACGGGGAAAGGGTTTTCTCAGCGCAGACTAGCCCAAACAATATTTTTCCATAAATCCCTATAAAATGCGGGTTTAGGCTGACTTTGGAACCCTTTAGCTCTGGAGCTATTGCCGTTACAGCCATAATACTTTATGACTGTGAGCAGATACCAATGTTGCGTCATGTACACATTGACTCCCATCTTTTAGGCCTAATTGGGGCCGACATGTATGTCATGACACCTGTACGCAATGGGTTAATATCAATGTATACTGTGTTAATATGAAATGAATGACTAAGAAGATTGCTATCTAAATAAAGTTGACAGATAACAGAGTGACACAAAACAAGGTTTTGGAAAATTTCCCCTGATATAGGGTAAAGTTGGGTTATTGTTGGTTCAGCAGGTGCAAGATGGGTCAAGACCGATTCAACAGACAAAGTTACACTATGTACTATGCACAGATCAGTCAATTCCTCTTCAAAGGTAGAGATGATAGCATGTAGTAAAAAAAATAACAAAGATGCAAATATCTCAAAATATTTCCAAAAATAATGGCTTTTCCCCATATAACACACATCAAAGACTAATTAGGATGCTGCTGAATATTTTTTAAGGGGCTCCAGTTTTTGGATTTCACAAACTAACGTGATTATCAAAACTATTCCATGTTCGATATATCCCTTGCAGTATATGGGATTGTTGTTAAAGCTAATTTATGTTACGGACCTAAAGATATGGACAAGTGTATAAAAAAATGTTGTTTTGCATCTATTCATTACTTTATTTATTTTGTACAGGGATGAGAAAATTCGCCACAAAATCGTCAGGATTTTCAACATCTGGGAAGAGCGCGGGATATACGATGCAAAGTTCATTGCTGAGCTCAGTGAAATTATTGAGAATGTGGGAACAGTGAATGCCACTGAAAATGAAATTGTTCTCTCCAGTTTTCAGGTAAGGCAGATTCAGGTGGTATGGAATGTTATGATTTGGAAATTTATTGTGCTAGCGAATTCAAGTTTTTTGTCATTCTATATTTGATATTTGATATTTGATATTGTCTCCTTGCTCTTTTTCTACTCCCTACCTCTGTTTCTCCCTCTCTCTCTCTCTCTCTCTTGCCCTCTCCTGCCCTCTCTTGCCCTCTCTTGCCCTCTCTTGCCCTCTCTTGCCCTCTCTCTCCCTCTCTTTCCCTCTCTTTCCCTCTCTTTCCCTCTCTCTCCCTCTTTCCCTCTTTCCCTCTCTCCCTCTCTCCCTCTCTCCCTCTCTCCCTCTCTCCCTCTCTCCCTCTCTCCCTCTCTCCCTCTCTCCCTCTCTCCCTCTCTCCCTCTCCCTCTCTCTCCCTCTCTCCCTCTCTCTCTCTCTCTCTCTCTCTCTCTCTCTCTCTCTCTCTCTCTCTCTCTCTCTCTCTCTCTCTCTCTCTCTCTCTCTCTCTCTCTCTCTCTTAGGCATAGTTCCTATGCCTATTCATGTGTATACAATGTATATAGTATGAATAAACATATCAAAATCAAATCAATCTCTCTCTCTCTCTCTCTCTCTCTCTCTCTCTCTCTCTCTCTCTCTCTCTCTCTCTCTCTCTCTCTCTCTCCCTCCCCCTCTCTCCCCCTCCCCCTCTCTCCCCCCCCCCCCCTCCCCCCCCCCCCCCCCCCTCCCCCTCCCCCCCCCCCCCCCCCCCCCCCCCCCCCTCCCTCCCTCTCTCCCTCCTTCCCTCCCTCTCTCCCTCTCCCTCTCCCTCTCCCTCTCCCACTACTACTACTACTACTACTACTACTACTACTACTACTACTACTACTACTACTACTACTACTACTACTACTACTACTACTACTACTACTACTACTACTACTACTACTACTACTACTACTACTACTACTACTACTACTACTACTACTACTACTACTACTACTACTACTACTACTACTACTACTACTACTACTACTACTACTACTACTACTACTACTACTACTACTACTACTACTACTACTACTACTACTACTACTACTACTACTACTACTACTACTACTACTACTACTACTACTACTACTACTACTACTACTACTACTACTACTACTACTACTACTACTACTACTACTACTACTACTACTACTACTACTACTACTACTACTACTACTACTACTACTACTACTACTACTACTACTACTACTACTACTACTACTACTACTACTACTACTACTACTACTACTACTACTACTACTACTACTACTACTACTACTACTACTACTACTACTACTACTACTACTACTACTACTACTACTACTACTACTACTACTACTACTACTACTACTACTACTACTACTACTACTACTACTACTACTACTACTACTACTACTACTACTACTACTACTACTACTACTACTACTACTACTACTACTACTACTACTACTACTACTACTACTACTACTACTACTACTACTACTACTACTACTACTACTACTACTACTACTACTACTACTACTACTACTACTACTACTACTACTACTACTACTACTACTACTACTACTACTACTACTACTACTACTACTACTACTACTACTACTACTACTACTACTACTACTACTACTACTACTACTACTACTACTACTACTACTACTACTACTACTACTACTACTACTACTACTACTACTACTACTACTACTACTACTACTACTACTACTACTACTACTACTACTACTACTACTACTACTACTACTACTACTACTACTACTACTACTACTACTACTACTACTACTACTACTACTACTACTACTACTACTACTACTACTACTACTACTACTACTACTACTACTACTACTACTACTACTACTACTACTACTACTACTACTACTACTACTACTACTACTACTACTACTACTACTACTACTACTACTACTACTACTACTACTACTACTACTACTACTACTACTACTACTACTACTACTACTACTACTACTACTACTACTACTACTACTACTACTACTACTACTACTACTACTACTACTACTACTACTACTACTACTACTACTACTACTACTACTACTACTACTACTACTACTACTACTACTACTACTACTACTACTACTACTACTACTACTACTACTACTACTACTACTACTACTACTACTACTACTACTACTACTACTACTACTACTACTACTACTACTACTACTACTACTACTACTACTACTACTACTACTACTACTACTACTACTACTACTACTACTACTACTACTACTACTACTACTACTACTACTACTACTACTACTACTACTACTACTACTACTACTACTACTACTACTACTACTACTACTACTACTACTACTACTACTACTACTACTACTACTACTACTACTACTACTACTACTACTACTACTACTACTACTACTACTACTACTACTACTACTACTACTACTACTACTACTACTACTACTACTACTACTACTACTACTACTACTACTACTACTACTACTACTACTACTACTACTACTACTACTACTACTACTACTACTACTACTACTACTACTACTACTACTACTACTACTACTACTACTACTACTACTACTACTACTACTACTACTACTACTACTACTACTACTACTACTACTACTACTACTACTACTACTACTACTACTACTACTACTACTACTACTACTACTACTACTACTACTACTACTACTACTACTACTACTACTACTACTACTACTACTACTACTACTACTACTACTACTACTACTACTACTACTACTACTACTACTACTACTACTACTACTACTACTACTACTACTACTACTACTACTACTACTACTACTACTACTACTACTACTACTACTACTACTACTACTACTACTACTACTACTACTACTACTACTACTACTACTACTACTACTACTACTACTACTACTACTACTACTACTACTACTACTACTACTACTACTACTACTACTACTACTACTACTACTACTACTACTACTACTACTACTACTACTACTACTACTACTACTACTACTACTACTACTACTACTACTACTACTACTACTACTACTACTACTACTACTACTACTACTACTACTACTACTACTACTACTACTACTACTACTACTACTACTACTACTACTACTACTACTACTACTACTACTACTACTACTACTACTACTACTACTACTACTACTACTACTACTACTACTACTACTACTACTACTACTACTACTACTACTACTACTACTACTACTACTACTACTACTACTACTACTACTACTACTACTACTACTACTACTACTACTACTACTACTACTACTACTACTACTACTACTACTACTACTACTACTACTACTACTACTACTACTACTACTACTACTACTACTACTACTACTACTACTACTACTACTACTACTACTACTACTACTACTACTACTACTACTACTACTACTACTACTACTACTACTACTACTACTACTACTACTACTGCTACTACTACTATTACTATTACTACTACTTTTATTACTATTACTATTACTGTTATTAATATTATATTATTATTATTATTATTATTATTATTATTATTATTATTATTATTATTATTATTATTATAGTTATAATAAAATACTGTATTTAACAGATATTTTTCCTAACAGCCAGTGCAGTTAGTTGAGGGGATGAGAAGTGTCGTTGCGTTAGAGAAAACAACAGAATCTCTTTTGACCGACTTGAAGAATCAAGATTTCTCGCTTACTGACGAGGAGATAAACCAGCTCAGACAAACTGTCAAAGGTGAGTAGGATACGCTGTTTGGAAATGGAATGTTTGGCTAAGGTGGATATTTATTTTCAATTACCCAGCATGGGGTGTTCTGCAAATGACAATTGTACAGTGATGATTGTTCGTTGAAAAGAAATGAGAGAAGGAGAGATTTATTATGAACTGCTTTAATATGTTGCTTCACTCGTGCCACAGGCCGACCAGTGATGAGTAATTTCAGCGTGCCATCATCTGCCACAGGTGCGCTTAGCTCTCCCTTTTTTATGGTCTGAGTTAACCATACTGTTTTCTTTTTTTGTTGTTGGTTGCATGCACATTGCAGTTGTAATACAAGCAATGAGAGAAAAATGTTGCAAACTGCATAATTCAGCTTTTATCTCCTTCCAAGTGGGTTATCTTCCAAGCATGGAGAGGGATAGAAGAAAATTTAACAAAGAGCACACTTTGCACTAACGTTTTTGGCAGTACTTTTGATTTAGTGTTTTGCTGCACCTTGCAAAGTGAATTTAGAGCTATAACCTACAGGTCCAGCAGATGTTACTGAGATATTCTAGGTTAGTTTAGTTTATACAGGAACTCAATGTTTTGAGTGTTTTTGTGAGCTCCATATACACGATTCTTCCTCTTTTTGTCTAATATCAAAAGATTCCTTCACAGAGTTTGTGTCCATTTCATGAATTAATTTTTGTTTTTCCCCATACCTTGACTCTTAGCAAATATTAGAATTTTACCTCTGTCAGGGATGTATGTTAATGCCGTCATTTGTAGGTTGATTTGCCCGTAGGATTTTCCAAAAAAGCTTCTTATGGACTGAGAGGCACTTTTTATGGGTGGGTTGCCCATGGGCCAGGGACCAAGCGATTAGATTGTGGTGGTCCAGGATGAAATTAATGGCTTCTTCACCATTTCGAACATGCATGGATAATGCGTCTGCTAAGGGTAGGAAATTAATTTGCTTTCATAAGTTTCTGGTAGACTCATTTGAAAAGTTTTCTTCTATTATTTTTTTGTCTTTAAGTCTCTCAGTCTCACTTTGTCTGCCTGTCTCTTTCTATCTGTCTCTGTCACTACTCCATTTACCTCTGTCTCTGTGTCAGTCCCTCTCCTAGCCCCAGCCTTTGCCCCTACCCCTGTCCCTGTCCTTGTCCTTGTCTCAGCCCCACCCTTGCCTCTGTCCCTGCCCCTTCTCCTGCCCTTGCTCCTGCCCTTGCTCCTGCCCTTGCTCCTGCCTTTGTTCCTGCCCTTGTTCCTTCCCCTATCCCTATCCCTATCCCTATCCCTATCCCTATCCCTTTCCCTATCCCTATCCCTATCCTGTCCTTGTCCCTATCCCTATTCCTATCCTTGTCCCTTAACTTTTCCCTTTCCCTTTCCTGTTCCCTTTCCCTTTCCCTTTCCCTTTCCCTTTCCCTTTCCCTTTCCCTTTCCCTTTCCCTTTCCCTTTCCCTTTCCCTTTCCCTTTCCCTTTCCCTTTCCCTTTCCCTTTCCCTTTCCCTTTCCCTTTCCCTTTCCCTTTCCCTTTCCCTTTCCCTTTCCCTTTCCCTTTCCCTTTCCCTTTCCCTTTCTCTTTCCCTGTTTCTGTTCCTGTCCCTGTTCTTACCCATACCTGTAAGCCTGTCCCTGTCCCTCTCCCTCTCCCTCTCCCTCTCCCTCCCTCTCCCTCTCCCTCTCCCTCTCCCTCTCCCTCTCCCTCTCCCTCTCCCTCTCCCTATCCTTATCCCCTATCCCCTATCCCTATCCCTGTCCCCTATCATCCTGTCCCTATCCCTATTTCTATCCCTATCCCTATCCATATCCCTACCCCTGTCCCTATCATTATCATTATCCCTATCCCTATCCTTATCCTTATCCTTAACCTTATCCTTATCCTTATCCTTATCCTTATCCTTATCTTTATCCTTATCCCCATCCCTATCTCCATCCCTATCCCTATCCCTATCTCTATCTCTATCCTTATCCATATCCATATCCGTATGCATGTTTTCTGTCCATATTCATGTGGTTGTCCTTGTTCTTGCCTCCATCCCTCCTCTCTCTCTCTCTCTCTCTCTCTCTCTCTCTCTCTCTCTCTCTCTCTCTCTCTCTCTCTCTCTCTCTCTCTCTCTCTCTCTCTCCCTCCCTCCCTCCCTCCCTCCCTCCCTCCCTCCCTCCCTCCCTCCCTCCCTCCCTCTCTCCTCTCTCTCTCCCCCTCCCTCTCTCCCTCTCTCCCTCCCTCCCTCCTTCCCTCCATCTCTCCCTCTATCCATCCCTCCCTCCCTCCCTCCCTCTCTCCCTCTCTCCCTCTCTCATTCCCTCATTTCCTCACTCCTTCATTCCCTCGCTTCCTCATTCCCTCATTCTCTCTCCCTCTCCCTCTCCCTCTTCCTCTCTCATTCCCTCATTCCCTTGCTTCCTCACTACTCTCTCCCTCTCCCTCTCCCTCTCCCCTCTCCCTCTCCCTCTCCCTCTCCCTCTCCCTCTCCCTCTCCCTCTCCCTCTCCCTCTCCCTCTCCTCTCTCTCTCTCTCTCTCTCTCTCTCTCTCTCTCTCTCTCTCCCTCTCTCTCTCTCTCCCTCTCCCTCTCCCTCTCCCTCTCCCTCTCTTTCTTTCTTTCTTTCTTTCTCTCTTTCTTATTCTCCCTCATTTTATCAGTTCAACTGTAGAAGGGAGAATATTATCTCAAGAAAATTTTGTTAAAGGTTTCTGGTAGTATGGTCTGGATTTCCGTACTTTATTCAAAAAGAGTTCGTTGTTTGGGATGTTACTTTGCTATTATTGTTTTTAATTTTCATGGTTGGAATTGTCTTGCAATTTTTATTTGGATATCCTTAAATATTCCTTTAGTAGATAGGCCCTCTTATTAAGGGAAACTAGAGGCTTATTTGGAATATATAAAGAGAAATCATGAAATAGTAAAGCAAATTATGAATAACTACATCAAGGTTTGGTTTGCATGGCATAAAGTGGAAATTCATTT
>BOPN01000643.1:432278-438407 GCA_017312705.2 Penaeus japonicus
GTATTGAGAGCAGGTGTGACTGCTATTTTATCCACCTAACTCTGTAGTAATATTTAAGTATATACATACAGTGGAGCAAAATAGTTCCATAGAAAAATGTATTTGTAAAGGGTAGGAAAATAAATATAGAAAATTGCAGCTTCCAACCTTTATAGCAATAAGATTTATTAATAAATAGTTAAGCTAACCTGTGGCAAGCAGGTAAGCAGATGTGTGAGTTGGTCATTGTTGTCACTTTCAGTATGTGTAATAGTGTGTTACTGCAGGCTAAAATTAACCATAATTATAAGTAAAAAGTAATTAGTAGAGTAGAAGTAATTCCTAAGTGGTAGCTGCACATTTTGAATATATACATATGTATACACATTACTGCATAAACAAAAATTTTATAATTTAACATGCACACACCTACACACACACACACGCACACATACACATGCACACATGCGCACATTCTCACACTTGTGCACATGCACATGTACATGCACATGTGTACGCGCACGCACACGCACACGCACACGCACACGCACACGCACACGCACACGCACACGCACAAACACACACACACACACACACACACACACACACACACACACACACACACACACACACACACACACACACGTGCAAGCTCATGCACACGCACATACAGACTCACACTCACACTCACACTCACAGAACAAACAAACAAAAAAAAGCACAAAAATGAGATAGTCCTGCTATCATTTTATTGTATTTTTAAGTCTTTCATTGGGTATTTCTTACATCGTGATGACTAGAACAGGGAAATTATTGATGTAATCTTTGCTTGTTCAACAGAGCGAGGCACGAGCCGTGAGCGAATGGAGGAGTTTGAGGAAGCGGTGATTGCTCTGGAGTGCTACATGGCCTCTGTGCAGAAGGAGATTGAGGAGAGGACCCAGGTTGTCACTCTCCTGGAGCAGGCAGAGATCTTCTATGAGACACAGAGGGGGGAAGCCAAGCTGGTAGCTAATGTGAGTGTGTGATATCTTTTTGTTTCTGCTTGTTGTTATTGTTTTGTTTGCCTTATTTCATATTTTTTTATTCTTTATGTGGTAGGCATGGACCACTGTTATTTTTTATGCCATTGAAATTAGTTTGAATAACACAATTAGCTACATTTTACTTGACTTTCAGTGCAGCAACCTATCTGCTGTCACATATCATGCTGCCAATAGAACAAAAACTATAGAAATGATCTTTAACTCAATTGCGCTGGACCTTATATTTCCATAATGCCTCTCCTGCTGGCTAGTAATAAGCGCACGCAATGACTAAGCACGGTATCTCATCTGGTGCGATGCCGGGCTGTCCTCCTTCAACAGAGTGATGATCAGAGTTTTTTTTTATTTGTTTACATTATTTTCACAAGTGAATAAAAATGGAACTCCTATTACGTGCACATGGAATGTTGTAAAACATATGATTTGGGGGAGAGTTCTTGATGTTCTAGGACGTCACTTGGGAAGAGGGAAATATCATGTCGACGTAATAACACGTCAACCAGCGTTTAGGGATTAGTAGTATTTAAAAAGATTTTTTTTTTTTTGAATGGTTTTATTATTTAATTGATTATATTTATACTTGTTTTTCTTTTTCTTTTCTATCATAGGTTTTATCCATGATCATGATAGCCATAACCATGATCATTGTCATCATTATTATTATCATGATCATGATAGCCATAACCATGATCATTGTCATCATTGTTATTATCATGATCATGATAGCCATAACCATGATCATTGTCATCATTGTTATTATCATGATCATTATAACTATATTCATATTTTTGCTTTGGATATTGATATTGTTATCTTGATTACAAACATAGTTGAATGTTGTTAATTCATACTCTTTACAGGCATATAAGAACTTTGGGAACCGGGTCAAGAATCTGAAAACAAAGTTACAGGAAAAGATGAAGACCCTGCCGGAGCCGAGCCCAGTCCCGTCCCCGACTGTAGATGCTCCGTCTCCTGAGAATAGTGATGATGAAAACTTGTCACTCCCTGATTCAGCATCTTCGGGTTGGTAGAATGGTTCATAAGTAGTTTGTTGATATTCATATTCTTTTTTTTTTTTTTTTTTTTTTTTTTTTAGCTTTCCATTGTTTAATCCCACAAAGAAGTGGAATCATGCAAGATTTATTTAATTCTGAACATTATAATTAGATTTACAAAGCATGAATTTACATGTCAGTCACAAAAAAGAAATGTATCAGAAAGGCCAGTTGCATTTGATGTTTAGTTTATCAATTCACCATGATGAATGGAAGTGATTAAGGAAATCCTCCAGTAACAGCAAATATTCATATTAATCAGTACATTAAAGATCTAGAAGGTCATCACAGGAGCTATGGCTACTTTGTTAACTTGACTTACTCATAGAACTTGCCAGTAACCATCTGGTGCTTCCTCTCAGGTAGTCTTCCACTCCATCCCTCTTCTCCTTCCATCCAGGCTCCAGTTCATTCTTTTTTTTACATAATCTCTATATAGTTCTGTTTTGAACAATTATAGCAATGGCTTTATAAACCTTTTAGCTTGAAGGTTATGGTTGGATATATTTTTATTTTGAACAATTATAGCAATGGCTTTATAAACCTTTTAGCTTGAAGGTTTTGGTTGGAAACAGATTATTCACTAAAGTAATAACTGCATTTTTCATGCTTGGCTCATTTATTTTCTGTTTGTGGGCGCAGTGAGAAGTCACTTACATTCAGCTCTTTTATATGAGCTAAACAAAGTTCTTTTCCTTCAGCCATGGATTCTTTCTTGAACTCCTCCAAATTTGCCGAGCTGGCCAAGGGCGCACTGGGTGGGGTCGCCGGGGACCTTGAGGCGCGCATCTCTGCTCTCAGGAAGGAGGAAAAGGCAGCAGAAAAATCCAAGTCTTCATCCAGCATTGAGATCAAGGAAGTGCAGATGGCCAAAGATGGCAATCAGAGCAGCGACAGCATTGAGATCTGGGAGGTGGCCAACTCGAAGGATGCCCATGGGACTTGGGAAGGCAAAGAGTCCACAAGGGACACAGATGAGCGGAGGGAGTCCTTGGAGGTTCACGAGGTCCACGACAGCTGGGATCGAGAGGGGGCACAGCGGAGGGATTACACCAGGGAACACAGGAGCTCAAGGTCCTCGAGGGATTCCAGAGACTCCCGTGATGGAGAGTTGCGGGATTCGTACAGGAGTAGTAGCTGGGACCATGGGGGATCTGACCGGGAATATTCACACAAGTCAAGGGATCGAGAATATTCCCACACACCTGCCAGCTCATACGACTCTCCCATTCAGCCTCCAAAGGTAGGAATTATTATTATTTTTTTTTTTGTTTGCTGACTTATTTGTTTAAAGATTTATTAATAGAGTTACCAATAGACTGATGTTCCATTCAGATTAAGGTTATATGGTCAGTGTCTAGAAAGTTAATAACACCAAAGTATATTATATATTTGAATAATTTTTTTGGATGAGTGGACATAGTAACTATATCTTTTGATGTTAAAATGAGTGTATTTAGGAAACAAATGTGCAATTTTCACTATGCATAAAGCCTTTCTCTTCTGTTGATATTCATCTGTCTCCCTTTATTCTTTCTTTTTCAACCTACATCGGAACTTGTGATGTTGACAGCTGCATTTTTTCAGGACCTCAAACCAATGAGTGCAGCTGAGCTCCTTGACACGTTCGGAAAAGCGTATTTAAGCAAGTCAAGCGGGGGTGGGGGGAGTGGGAGTAGCAGTGCCACTTCCCCTGTGACACCTGCATACGACACTGCCAAAGCACCTTCCACTCCCACATCGCAGTCAGCCATCCCTGATCTTACCCGTCCACCCCCCAGCCTTTCCATACCACTGCCCCCAAGCAATCCCCCTCCATCCGACTCCCCCTCCCCATACGTGCCTGGCCCCTTCACCAACTCGAGGCCCTTCACGCCAAAATCACATTATCCTCAGGGATACCCTCTCCCCCCAGAGACGCCACCCAAGCCCTATACCCCCACGCCCACAGGTGATCAGCCTCCACCCTATCCTCCTTATGAAACACCTCCGGTCTGGGTTCCTCCACCCCCACCACCTCCACCTCCCCCAGAGATGGATGGTCTAGGTGGACCAGGAAGTGACTATGAAATGTCCAGAAACTACAGTGGGGGTTGGTCAGACTATGACCAATATGCCAACTCAGGGGACCTGAATGAAGAAGATGCAGATGATCGCAACTGGGGAGAACCTCCTGGCAATGAAGAGCTGGAAGCTTTACACTCAGACACGCCCTCCTCTCCACCACCTTATGAGAAAGGGTATAGTGGTGCTCTCCACCCTCCTCCATTACCTCCTGCTTTTTGTGGTCCTGCCAGGAGCAACTTAAGAGAATTGGTGTCGGAGGGAGAAGATAGCGATCACAGGACAAACCTTGTAAGCATTAAGCCACGTGGAGCTGATATGGATTACCGTTGCTATGACTACAGTTCGCTGTCAGACCCCTCAGGAGAGTCTACTGTGGCACCCATTCCCTCAATACAGTCTTTGTTTGCCCAAGGAGATGACCAAGATTTTAGAGTGAAGAAGTCTGGATTGAAGCAAAACAATGCAGATTCGGGTTCAGACATGGACATCAGTGCCTCTGATTCAGAAAATGATATGGACATCAGTGATGAGTCTGGGAAGGAGGGTGCTAATAGTAGAAAAGAAGGTGAGGTAAAGGAACAAAAGTTAACAAAAGAATCTGGTAAAAGCAGTTCCTCAAAGAAAACAAGTAGTGAAAATGAAGTGAAAAAGGAACGTTCGACTATAAATGTCATTGGAGACAAGGCCAAGCCAGTTGTGAATAGTGCAAAGTCTGAGGTGGTTGGTGTGAATACCATAACATCTGTACTGGACAGTACAGGTTCCGTAAAGAGTGAAGAAGAAAAAGTATCGAAAGATGAGTGCATTAAGAACATAGATTTAAAGCCTTCTATACCTGTGACTAAAAGAGAATCAGATGGTGGATCAAATGGTAGTGTTAGTGAGGATATAGAATGTGACTCAAGTAAGGTGGGCAGGGAATGGTATGGGGATTTTTGTGATGATGATGATGCCGATGAGGCGCCACAAGGTGAAGAGTATATTCCAACTGTCATAGCAAAGAGCGGCGGAAGGGAAAGCAAAGAAAGATCCAAAAGTGGCGGAGATCGGGAATATTCGGTTAATCGGAACTATGGAGAGAACAATGTAATAGATGTGATGAAAAGCTTAGACCAAGAATTCAATCAGCAGAGAGACAGAGGTAAAGGGAATTTTGAGGTTTCAAACCACAGCCGGGGTGGGCATTATGGGGGAAATTATAGGGGTAGTGGATTCAATTCTTACCAAAGTAGAGGGGAGTTTTATAACAGTCCACACAACCAGAGAGGAAGGGGCCGAGGGGGACCTGCTTTCCACTCCCCTCGTGGCAGAGGCCGAGGGTTCAGTCCACAGTCAGGTGGGCACCACGGTGACTTCCACCGTGGCACGCCTCCGTACAGTCCTTCAGCAAGGGGCTATCATGGCTCTGATAGCTATGGAGGAGGAAGAGGAGGGAGGAGGGGGGGAAGGGGAGGGAGGCAGTGGTGGTAAAATAAATTCAAGATTTCTCAGAATATTTGGATCTTATTCTTTTTTTTTTTTATTCAGCTACTGTACATTTATATGTTGCTGTGGTCTCCTTCTTTATTATATATATATATATACATGTCAAGGAGTCCAGCAAAGAGGAATGTTATGCAGTAGATGGTACAAATTTTCCTAACCTTAGGGAAGATGAGTTTAAAAAGAGAGGTACTTTGCCCACAAAGATATCAGCCACCCACCTGTACTGTTGCTTCCAGGATATTGTCAGTAAAAAATTTAAATGGTATTCAGGAAAAAAGACAGGAGTTTTATTTTCATGGTAGAAGGCAGTTTATAAGATCTTTGTTGATTACATGGTATTTTCACCTGTACTAATAGTACATTGTCTTTGTACTTAGTGTGTAAGATAACTTTTTTTTTTTTTTTTCTTTTTTCAAAGACCTGCCTATGTTAAAGATGATGACTTGTAGGAACTTTTAAAGTTGTAATTTTGCTCCTTGATAGAGCAGTTTAAA
>BOPN01000644.1:0-2500 GCA_017312705.2 Penaeus japonicus
TGTGTGTGTGTGTGTGTGTGTGTGTGTGTGTGCGTGCGTGTGCGTGTGTGTGTTTGAAGTAACGTGCCCTCCTTGGAGTTAGCTGATTGGTTGACAGATAGATGTCCATTGTGTCTAAATCTTTCTCTCTCTGTCCGTTTGTCTCACTCTTCACTCACTCACTCTCACACACACACACTCTCTCTCTCTCTCTCTCATCTCTCTCTCTCTCTAACACACACGCGCGTACACACACATACACACACGCACACACAGACAGAGACAAACACAGAGAGAGAGAGAGAGAGAGAGAGAGAGAGAGAGAGAGAGAGAGAGAGAGGAGAGCCACGTGTACTAAACCAACCTTACCCTACAGTATATATTACCCTTAATATATTAGTCCCTCGCCCAGTTTAAAATCCGGAATCTAGCCCTAAAGATAATCTAACCTAACCTATAAACCATCTAGTATATTCTGGAAATAAGTACACTGACAGTATAGACACACTGCATAATTTTCTTACCATTTGTTATATTCCAAACAGGAACTGCTGTTCTCTCTCTTTTTTCTATGTAATGGCGTTATATTAAAACACGTTATTGATATCACAAGTCCGCCATGGCGTCCTCAAGATATCGATCTAATTAGCAAACTGACATCATGAAACTCGAAAAAAATAACGGTCAAATAGTATTTTTTCAGCTGTCACGTGACCAGGTTTTAAGTTCTAATTGGCTCGTTTGAATCCCGCGCTTGCGCATTGATACCGCTACGAATTCGCAGGCATAAAAACGGGGTCTTGGCGGGTGGATGTATCAGATCTCATTCTAATGGCGAACACATTTACGAGGTGTTATTGGTTTAAGGGGAATAATGACTTTAAATGAAGTTGTTTTTACATTATTATGTTATACTTATATTATATGATCTTAGCGGGTAGATATGTCTCGGATCTGATTCACTTACTTAATTTATATTTGTTTACGGGAAATTATGGTGTTAGATTACTCTGTTTTATTCAATATTATAACTATTTTTGACGTATTCAATGCTAGCTCTCATCTCTAAAGCTCAATATGTCACGTATTTTAATTACTTACGAGCATTCTGATTGATTTACGGAGAAAAAAACCCTTGGGAAATATGAGTGTATTAGATAGCTATTAAATCGTAAGGTTATCTTATGACTTATCAATTAAATGTTAGGTGTCATTTCTAGCACTTGAGAATAGGATATGTCCTGTATTATATTACTTAAGAACTCTTTAATGATATTAGTCTTTCAAAGAAAAGTGGTATAGAAAAAGAGAGTGTCTTAGAATGTTAGAAGGGTAGCAGAAAAAATACTATAGACAAAATACGTTTACGAAAACGTGAATTTCGAAACTGTCGACTCATTTTTCAATAAACATTTTGTGCATAACATTTTTTTTTATTCTGCCACACGGTAGTGTATTTTGTCATTCATTCTTAAAAAGGTTAAACAATCCATATCAAACATTAAATGCCACTTCTAACAAATACCCTCTCCCCATTTGTTAGTGACTCCCCCAACCCCCTCTAAATTACGAATCCAAACCACTCAAAAAAAATAATAATATCAATAATAAAAAAATATAAAAAATAACAAAAATCATAGCTCATGGCAACGTTATTCAGATTTCAACATCCGGGAACCACCGCTCATGTCCGCGCCATTACCTAAGTTATAGAATAAATAAATATGTAGGTGGATTAGTGATTGAGAAAATGGTTTGATAAATGAAGGAAATTATCAATAAATGAATAAATAAGAGACTGAGAATCAAATTTATAAGTGGAAACCGACAATAAGTAATCGTAACAGATTTAACGGTCTTTCCCGAAGTTTGAATTAATATTTAATTTACAGCCGTTATTGCTATGATTATTATTATCATTCATATCAATTGTATATATAATTAGCACGTTTGTCGCTTTTATCATCATCATTATTATGGTTGACATCATTATCAACAACATTATCACCACAATAATCTAAATTATCATTGTTTATATTGATAATGATAATCTTCGTTGCTCTGGCCATCTTAAACGCAACCTAATAATTCACATCAAATGACTGATTAATAACAGATGCACATCAAATATCGGACACTACAAAATAAAACCTCTTTATATATATATATATATATATATATATATATATATATATATATATATATATATATATATATATGTTTCTATATATGTATGTATCTATCTATCTATATGTGTGTGTGTGTGTGTGTTTATTTGTGTGTGTGTTTATTTGTGTTTGTGTGTGTTTATGTGTGTATGTGTGTGTTTGTGTTTATTTGTGTGTGTGTGTGTGTGTGCGCGCGAACGCACGTGCGTCCATCTACACACACACACACAAACACACACACACACACCTAACCTATAACAAACCATTCAAAAGATCAAATCCACCCTTTCTAAACATACTATATATACATATATATACGTAGAGATTTCTAGTTCAAGAGCACGTGAGTGAGT
>BOPN01000644.1:25000-30000 GCA_017312705.2 Penaeus japonicus
GGGGGAGTTAGTGAGGGGAGGGAAGGAGGAAGGAGAAAAGGAGAGAGTGGGGGAGTGAGTGAGGGAGGGAGGGAGGGAGGGAGGGAGGAAGAGAGGAGAAAAAAAAGTAGTCTGAAACACAAACATAGAATCAAAAAGAAAAAAAAATCCCCATGTAAATGAAAACTCATTCAAAGGTAAAAAAAAAAAAA
This sequence comes from Penaeus japonicus, assembly GCA_017312705.2. Taxonomy (NCBI): domain Eukaryota; kingdom Metazoa; phylum Arthropoda; class Malacostraca; order Decapoda; family Penaeidae; genus Penaeus; species Penaeus japonicus. The sequence goes on from BOPN01000644.1 coordinate 25,192, forward strand.
AAAAAAAAAAAAACATGCCACTTCAAAGAAACCGTTTCATAACACCGCCTTCATAAAATATTGGTAAAGTGCAAATGTTTATAATTCTCAAAAATATTACGGTCATTATCTCATTTCTCTAAAACAATTCGTGTTATGAAATTTGTAAAAAAAAAAAAGTAATGAAGAGAAAATAAAGATGAAAAAAAGGGAAAAAGATTATATATATATATATATATATATTGCTATAATGTCTTGAAATTTACGAAAATTCCGAAAGAAAAAAATGTAATAATGGAATAATTTTACGGGTTAAACACAAAAACAACTAAATCAATATATAGACAAATAAACTACTGAACAAATAGATAAATGGATAAAGAGTAAAATATACGTAAACAAGCAAGCAAACAAACAAACAAACACATGTATGTAAGTTTTGTGTTACGGTTTTGTTACTCTTGTGTGTACGTATGTGTGTTTGTTTGTTTGTGTCTATGCATAGAGGGTGAGTGAGAGTGAGTGAGAGAGTGTGTGAGAGTGAGAGAGTGAGTGAAAGAGTAAGAGAGTGAGAAAGTGAGTGAGAGAGTGAGAGAGTGTGAGAGAGTGAGAGAGTGAGTGAGAGAGTGAGTGAGAGAGTGTGAGAGAGTGAGAGAGTGAGTGAGAGTGAGAGAGTGAGAGAGTGAGTGAGAGAGTGAGTGAGTGAGAGAATGAGAGTGTGTGTGAGAGTGAGAGATTGAGAGAGTGAGTGAGTGAGAGAGTGAGAAAGAGTAAAAGAGTGAGAGAGAGAGAGAAAGAAAGAGTAAGAGAGAGTGATAGGGAGAGAGAGAAAAAAAACAAACAAAACAAAAAAAAAAAACAAGAGAAAGAGACAGAGAGAGGAGAAAAGAGAAAAAAAATCAAACAGACAAACAACCAAACAAACAGACTACCCCAATAAAAAATAAACCTAACACTAATACTAAATCTAGGCAAAACAGCCCGCCCGCCCTCCAGCTGACAGGAGGAGGAAGGGCAGCCGAGCAGGTCAGCTGACCGGGAGAGCCGGTGCGACCTACGGGAAATCCCAGTATCAGGTCGTACCGCCCTCCTCTCTCAGCCTCCTTTTGGCATCTTCGCATTCTTCGTCTTCTTTATTGGTAGTTTCTCATTCTTTGTTTTTCTTTGTTGGTAGTTTCTCATTATTTGTTTTTCTTTGTTGGTAGTTTCTTGTTCTTTGTTTTGCTTTGTTGGTAGTTTCTCATTATTTGTTTTTCTTTGTTGGTAGTTTCTCATTCTTTGTTTTTCTTTGTTGGTAGTTTCTCATTATTTGTTTTTCTTTGTTGGTAGTTTCTCATTCTTTGTTTTCCTTTATTGGTAGTTTCTCATTATTTGTTTTTCTTTGTTGGTAGTTTCTTGTTCTTTGTTTTTCTTTGTTGGTAGTTTCTCGTTCTTTGTTTTTCTTTGTTGGTAGTTTCTTGTTCTTTGTTTTTCTTTGTTGGTAGTTTCTTGTTCTTTGTTTTTCTTTGTTGGTAGTTTCTCGTTCTTTGTTTTTCTTTGTTGGTAGTTTCTCATTATTTGTTTTTCTTTGTTGGTAGTTTCTTGTTCTTTGTTTTTCTTTGTTGGTAGTTTCTCATTCTTTGTTTTTCTTTGTTGGTAGTTTCTCACTTTGTTTTTCTTTGTTGGTAGTTTCTCATTATTTGTTTTTCTTTGTTGGTAGTTTCTCATTCTTTGTTTTTCTTTGTTGGTAGTTTCTTGTTCTTTGTTTTTCTTTGTTGGTAGTTTCTTGTTCTTTGTTTTTCTTTGTTGGTAGTTTCTTGTTCTTTGTTTTTCTTTGTTGGTAGTTTCTCGTTCTTTGTTTTTCTTTGTTGGTAGTTTCTCGTTCTTTGTTTTTCTTTGTTGGTAGTTTCTCATTATTTGTTTTTCTTTGTTGGTAGTTTCTTGTTCTTTGTTTTTCTTTGTTGGTAGTTTCTTGTTCTTTGTTTTCCTTTGTTGGTAGTTTCTCATTCTTTGTTTTTCTTTGTTGGTAGTTTCTCACTTTGTTTTTCTTTGTTGGTAGTTTCTCATTATTTGTTTTTCTTTGTTGTAGTTTTCTCAATTTCTTTGTTTTTCTTTGTTGGTAGTTTTTCTGTTCTTTGTTTTTCTTTGTTGGTAGTTTCTCATTCTTTGTTTTTCTTTGTTGGTAGTTTCTCATTATTTGTTTTTCTTTGTTGGTAGTTTCTTGTTCTTTGTTTTCCTTTGTTGGTAGTTTCTCATTCTTTGTTTTTCTTTGTTGGTAGTTTCTTGTTCTTTGTTTTTCTTTGTTGGTAGTTTCTCATTATTTGTTTTTCTTTGTTGGTAGTTTCTCATTCTTTGTTTTTCTTTGTTGGTAGTTTCTCATTATTTGTTTTTCTTTGTTGGTAGTTTCTCATTATTTGTTTTATTTTGTTGGTAGTTTCTTGTTCTTTGTTTTTTTTTGTTGGTAGTTTCTCATTATTTGTTTTATTTTGTTGGTAGTTTCTTGTTCTTTGTTTTCCTTTGTTGGTAGTTTCTTGTTCTTTGTTTTTCTTTGTTGGTAGTTTCTTGTTCTTTGTTTTTCTTTGTTGGTAGTTTCTCATTCTTTGTTTTTCTTTGTTGGTAGTTTCTCATTCTTTGTTTTTCTTTGTCGGTAGTTTCTCATTCTTTGTTTTTCTTTGTTGGTAGTTTCTCATTCTTTATTTTTCTTTGTTGGTAGTTTCTCATTATTTGTTTTTCTTTGTTGGTAGTTTCTTGTTCTTTGTTTTTCTTTGTTGGAGGTTCTCATTCTTTGTTTTTCTTTGTTGGTAGTTTCTCATTATTTGTTTTATTTTGTTGGTAGTTTCTCGTTCTTTGTTTTTCTTTGTTGGAGGTTCTCATTCTTTGTTTTTCTTTGTTGGTAGTTTCTCATTATTTGTTTTATTTTGTTGGTAGTTTCTCGTTCTTTGTTTTTTCTTTGTTGGTAGTTTCTTGTTCTTTGTTTTCCTTTATTGGTAGTTTCTCATTCTTTGTTTTTCTTTGTTGGTAGTTTATCATTATTTGTTTTTCTTTGTTGGTAGTTTCTTGTTCTTTGTTTTTCTTTGTTGGTAGTTTCTCATTCTTTGTTTTTCTTTGTTGGTAGTTTCTTGTTCTTTGTTTTTCTTTGTTGGTAGTTTCTTGTTCTTTGTTTTCCTTTGTTGGTAGTTTCTCATTCTTTGTTTTCTTTATTGGCTTCTTCTCATTCTTTGTTTTCCTTGTTGGCTTTTTGTTATTCTTTGTTGGCTTCTTCTTATTCTTTGTTTTCCTTGTTGGCATCTTTTCATTCTATATCTTCTTTATTTGCATCTTCTTTTCCTTAATTTTCTTTACTGGCATCTTCTCATTCTATAATTTCTTTATTGGCATCTTCTCATTCTTCGTTTTCTTTATTGGCATCTTCTCATTTTTCCTTTTCTTTATTGGCATTTCTCATTCTTCGTTTTCTTTATTGGCATATTCTCATTCTTCATTTTCTTTGTTTTTATTATTTTTGTTTTCTTAAGGACTACTCTTTTTGGGGTGTTTATTTGTTTGTTGTTTTTTAAATTAATAACGATAAGATTATGTTGAGAATGATTGTATGAAGAATAGAGAATTATACGATGAAGAAAAAGAAGAAGGAAATGAAGAAGAAGAAGAAAGTAGAAGAAGAAAATGAAGAAGAAGGAAATGAAGAAGAAGAAGAAAGAAGAAGAAGGAAATTAAGAAGAAGAAGAAGAAGAAGAAGAAAGAAGGAAATGAAGAAGAAGAAGATAGTAGAAGGAAAGGAAGAAGAAGAAAAAGAAGAAGAGGAAAAAGAAGGAAATGAAGAAGAAGAAGAAGAAGAAGAAGAGGAGAAGAAAAAGAAGGAAATGAAGAAGAATAATTATACAAAGAAGAAAAAGAAAAAAAAAGAATTATACAAAGACGAAGAAGAAGAAGGAAATAAAAAAGAAGAAAAAGAAGAATCATACAAACAAAAAGAAGAAGAAGAAGAAGAAGAAGAAGCAGAAGAAGCATCACCAGATGATATAAAACCCGAATCAAGTGTTATCTAGATCGACAAAAATATATCTTTTTCTTTCCACGATATACACTTCGTCCATCATCACCGTAACTGGTAATTATGTGCGTAAAATAAAGTAATATATTCTGAGTAGATTGAACGTACGTGTGTGTGTGTGTGTGGGGTGGGGGGGTGGGGGGATGTGTGGCGGGGTGGGGGGGATGTGTGTGTGTGGGAGGGGGGATGTGTGTGTGTGGGAGGGGGGATGTGTGTGTGTGTGGGGGGATGTGTGTGTGTGGGGGGGGATGTGTGTGTGTGTGTGGGAGGGGATGTGTGTGTGTATGGGGGGGATGGGGATAAGTGTGTGTGTGGGGGGGGGGATGTGTGTGTGGGGGGGGGGATGTGTGGGGTGTGGGGGTGGGGGGGGGGGGAGATGTGAGTGTGTGTCTGTGTGTTTATGTGTCTGTGTGTTTATGTGTCTATGTGTTTATGTGTCTATGTGTTTATATGTCTATGTTTATATATCACTCTGTTTACATATCTCGTTTATACATCATTATATCTACACATCCTCACATTCAGAAGTATATCTACAAACCAGCGCATATACACACAACATTAAGTACTTACATATATGAAGCCGCGAGGGCGTTAGAGTATAAAATTCCCCCTCCCCCCTCCCCCTTCACCCCCCTCACCCCCCTAACCCCCGCCCGCCCGCCCGCGTTCCCAAACCCGACACTTAACAAGTACACCCAACCAGCCTGCTCAAAACCGCATTATTAATAACACACATACTAAAAGAAGGAGCAGGAGTAAGAGGAAGATTATCATGTTAGGCGATTTTATTCGGA
>BOPN01000644.1:40000-50000 GCA_017312705.2 Penaeus japonicus
ATCGGAGTCAAATCAGCGAATACCGAACGAGGAAAAATAGCGCCATCAAAATGTTACGTATCAATAACATTTTGTATCATTTCAAAATACAGCAACGAGTAAATATTGCAAACCTGTGGTTCTTTTGAGCAGGTGAGAGGCAATTTATAAACTCGAGTCTGTAATCTTAGATTAAGTTTTGGATAGTATTGCACGTTGCATAAACAGCTCCCTCATATCAATATATATATATATATATATATATATATATATATATATATATATATATATATATAAATATATATATATATATATATATTTTTCTTCTAAATAAAGCGACCAGAGTATAGCATACACTCGTGGTTTCTTTAACTGAATTCGAGGCTTCTTTTGAACAAAAGTCAACATTCTTATAAAATCAAAATAAAGTTTCGGTTGATATTGCACGTTGCATAATCATGGTTCTTGCAAATTTATGCAGAGGAGTTGATATGCATAAGAAATCAATTTACAATACTTTTACAATAGGAAATAAAACATTTTTTTTGTATTTCTTACGGCAAATTAATGCTTTCTAAATACATGTTTAATAAAATAATAATAAAAGTAACGATAATAATAGTAATATCAATACTAATAATAGTAAAAACAACGCCAAAAACAATGATGATAATGATAATGATGATGATGATGATGATGATAATGATAATGATGATAATGATGATGATAATGATGATGACGACGATGACGCTGAGAATAATAATGATGATAATCATAACAACAATAATAAAAATAATTAGAAAAAAAAACGGGCCTATGAACACAGAACACAAGCTTCCTTCCTTCCAACAGAAAAATGACTAAAATGACAACTTTCTACACTGTCTTTCTGTGTCAGTCTCATTCTCTCTCTCGATGTCAGTCTGTCTCTCTTTTTGTGTCTGCCTGTCTGTCTGCCGGCCTGCCTGCTTGGTTGCGTGTTTGTCTCTTTTTGAATCAGTCCGTCTGTCTGTCTATCTGTCTGCCTGGTAGCCTGTCTGCTTGCCTGTCTGTCTCTTTTTGTGTCTGCCTGTCTGTCTGCCGGCCTGCCTGCCTGGTTGCCTGTCTGCCTGTCTGTTTCTTTTTGTGTCCGTCCATCTATCTGTCTATCTGCCTGCCTGCCTGCCTGTCTACCTGCCTGCTTGTCTGTCTCTTTTTGTGTCCGCCTGTCTGTCTGCCTGTCTGTTTCTTTTCGTGTCCACCCGTCTGTCTATCTGTCTGTCTGCCTGTCTGTTTCATTTTGTGTCCGTCAGTCTGTCTGTCTATTTGTCTGTCTGTCTGTCCGCCCGTCTGTCTATCTGTCTGTCTGTCTATTTGCCTGCCTACCATCCTACCTGCCTACCTACCTACCCACCAACCTACCCACCCACCTACCTACCAACCAACCTACCTACCTATCTGCCTCTCGAACCTAAAGCAAAAATTCGAGTCCCACTAAACTGGAGACCACTCCAAGCACCAAGCAAGCAAGCAAGCAAGCCATCTGGAAACAGGGTGAGTTAACGAGTGGACCTGACCCCCAGAGGTCAAGATAGGCAACTGACCAGACAAAGCCTAGACCTCGACTAGAAGAAAAACAAGAAAGAAAAAGAAAAAAAAAAGAAAAAAAAGGAAAATTCGAAATCCAGAATCAAAGGTGACCCCCAACTGGAAAAAAAAAATATTGAGAAATTTTGGAAGAAAAAGAGAACTCACCTAACCTGCTTTCCCTCTTCCTCTATATTTCTTGAAGAGGGGGGAGGGGAGGGGGTAGAGGGATGAGGGAGGATAATAAAGAGGGAATAAGATGAGGAGGAGGAGGAGGAGAAAGGGGAAGATTAGGAGGAGGAGGAGGGGGAAAATTAGGAGGAGGAGGAGGAGAATGATGAGGAGGAGGAGGAGAATGAGGAGGAGGAGGGGGAAGAGGAGAAATAGGAAAAAAAGAAGAGGGAGGAAGAGGGGGAGAGGGAGGGGAGAAGATGGAGGAAGAGGAGAAGGAGGAGGAGGAGGAGGAGGAGAAGAAGAAGAAGCAAGAGAAGGAGGAGGAGGAGGAACAGAAGGAGGAACAGAAGGAGTAGGAGGAAGAAGAATGAAGAAAAGGAAAAGAAAAGAGAAAAGAAAAAAAGAAAAAGAAAGAAGGAGAAAGCAGAAGCAGGAGAAGTTGAGGAAAGGGGAAGAGCGTGGGAAAGAAGAATAAGAGGAAGAAGCAGTAGAAGAAAGAGAAAAACAAGAAGAGGACAAAGAAGAAGAAGAAGAAGAAGAAGAATACAATGAAGAAAAAGGAAGAAGTAGACAAAGACGAAAAAAGAAGAAGAAGAAGAAGAAGAAGAAGGAGGAGGAGGAGGAGGAGGGAGCGTCGCCACCTTATCCGGGTCACAAAACCTTCAAGAAACAGGTAGTGCTGTTGCTAAGCACTACAGGTCACGTGTACTGATGAATGGGGCGGATGAGAGAGAGAGAGAGAGAGAGAGAGAGAGAGAGAGAGAGAGAGAGAGAGAGAGAGAGAGAGAGAGAGAGAGAGAGAGAGAGAGAGAGAGAGAGAGAGAGAGAGAGAGAGAGAGAGAGAGAGAGAGAGAGAGAGAGAGAGAGAGAGAGAGAGAGAGAGAGGGGGGGGAGAGAAAGCAAAAGAAAAAGAAGAGAGATAGAAAGAGAGAGAGAGAGAGACTAGAGAGAAAAACAAAAAAACAAAAAACTAGAAAAAGACAAAGAGACTAAAGCAAGATAACAAGACTAAAAAAAGAAAAAGATAAAAAAAAAAGAGAAAGAGAGAAACAAACGCAAAAAAAGACAAACGGAGAGAAACAGAGACCACCCCCGCCCCCCCAAAAAAAAACAAACAAAAAAAAAACGAAACGGATTACAGTGAAGATTCCAAACCAATGACACACCAACGCCATTAGTGTCCACGCCAAAGAAGAGGAACAATAATGATAACAGCAATAATGATAAGTGAACATAAAAGGTTAATAAAAGAGGGCAAAGAGGAGGGAGGGGTGGGAGGGAGGGAGAGGGGGGGAGGAGGGAGAGAGGGGGGAGATAAGGAAGGAGGGAGGGACGAGGGAGAGAGGGGGGGGAGGGAGGGACGAGGGAAGAGAAAGAGAGAGGGAAAAGAGAAAGAAAGAGGGAAAAGAGAACGAGAGAGGGAAAAGAGAAAGAGAGAGGGAGAAGAGAAAAAGAAAAAAAGAGAAAGAGAAAGAAAAAAAGAAAAAGAGAAAGAGAAAGAGAGAAAAAAAATGTCTCTAAGTAGAACCGGAGTTCCGAAGTCGTTAACATGACGAAGAAAAAGAAACGATAAGCTTTGCGCAGTGACCCGTGCTTCAGTGAGATTGCTCAACGTTGCCAGCTGACTTTCGGAAAGGGGGGCGGTGGGGGGGGGGTCCAGGGAGGGGGGAGGGGGGAAGGCTAGGGAAACGTCCAGAGGGGAGGGGAGAGGGGAGGGGGAGAGGAAGGTTAGGGAAACGTTTTTTTTTTCAAGGGGGGGAGGGGGAGGAGGAGGAGGGTTAAGGAACTCTTCATGTAACAGGTAGTGCTGTTGCTAAGCACTGCAGGTCACGTGTACTGATGAATGGAGGGAGAGAGGGAGGGAAGGAGGGAGAGAGGGAGAGAGGGAGAGAGAGAAAGAGAGAAAGAGAGAAAGAGAGAAAGAGAGAAAGAGAGAAAGAGAGAGAGAGAGAGAGAGAGAGAGAGAGAGAGAGAGAGAGAGAGAGAGAGAGAGAGAGAGAGAGAGAGAGAGAGAGAGAGAGAGAGAGTGAGAGAGAGAGCGAGTGAGGGAGAAAGTGCATAAAAGAGAGAGATTACGAGAAAGAGACATACTCCAGGAATGAAAGAGAGAGAAACAGAGAGGGAGAGGGAAGGGGAGAGAAGAGGAGAGAAGAGAAAAGAAGAGAGAAAAAGAGAGAGACAGAGAGAGAAAGACGAACAAACCAGAGAGAGAGACACACACATACAGACAGAGAGAGAGAGAGAGAGAAAGAAAGACAGAAACAAAGAAAGAGAGACAGAGACAAACAGAAAACGAGAAAGAGCAAGAACTGACAAAGCTCACAAGAAGAGGAGGTCGAGAGAAAGAGACATTAAACAAACTACGAAAGAAGATTAATGTCAAAGGAAACAACTAATTTTCATTTTCCGAAAGACACCCGTGCGTATTTTCCAACAATTAAAGTTAATTCACTTCCCTGAAAATCATTATAAGATCCGAAAGATTTTCCAAAAAGCAAGTGACTTCACAAGAATTTCCTTTATGAAAAAAAGAAGAATATCATCTATTTTCCAATTCGGGTTCAAAGAAAGAAATTATGGATGCAAATATGCTTGTAAACGGTGTGAATGAGATACATAAGGAAATCCCGAGAGAGAGAAAAAAAATGATCCGGGAGTGTGAAATTAAGCAAAGAGAGAGAGAGAAAGAGAGAGAGAGAGAGGAGCAGAGAAACAGATATATGCAGAGAAGTGCAGAGAAACAGAAAGAAAAAAAGAAAAAAAGAAAGAAAGACCGAAAAAAAATGATAAAAAAAAAAGAAAAAGAGAAAGGATCAAGAACTAAAAAAAAAGAATAAATAAATCATTAAAAATAAATAAATAAAAAAAAAACAAAAAAAAAACATTAAAGTTCCCATCTGCATCACCTCGCCACCAATCTCTCCAATACCCTCATTCCTACTCTTATCAGATGAATGTATATATATGTATTTTTTTTCTCTTTCACATGTTATTCCTTTTCTTATTATATTTTTTCTCTTTTTTCATAATAATTTTTTTCGTCCTCTTTTTCTGTCTCTCTTCTACTCTCTCTCCCTCCTTCCTCCCTCCCTCTCTCCCCTCTCACCTCCCTCTTCCTTAATCCCACCCTCTCTCTATCTTCCTCCTCCCTCTCTCTCTCTCCTCTCCCTCTCCATTCCCCCTCTTCCCTCTCTCCCCTCTTCCCCTCCCACTCTTCCCTCCCTCCCTTTTTACCCTCCCCCTCTTCCTCCTCCCTCCCTCTCCCTCCCTCCCCCTCTTCCATCCTCCCTCTCTCTCCTCTCCCTCTATCTCCTCCCCCCTTACCCCCTCTTCATTCCTTCGCCTCATCACCTGCCCACGGAGTTCCCCACTCGGGAAGGGCAAAAGGACGAAACGGGTGGGGGAGAGGGTGGGGAGAGGGGGAGAGGGGGGATGGGGTGTGAGGGGGAGAGGATGGGGGGAAAAGGGGAGAGGGAGGGTGGGGGGAGAGGATGGGGTGAGAGAGGGAGAGGGTGGGGAGAGGGGGAGAGGGTAGGGAGAGGGTAGGGAGAGGGTAGGGAGAGGGGGAGAGGATGGGGGGAGAGGGGGGGAGGGGCGGGGGGGGAGGGTTTGGGGTGAGAAGGGGGAGAGGGTAGGGGGAGAGGGTGGTGGGAGGAAGGGATGGGTGAGAGGGGGAGGGATGGGGGGAGAAAGGGGGAGGTTGATGGGGGGAGGGTGGGGGAGAGGGGGAAAGGGTAGGGTGAAGGAGAGGATGGGGTGAGAGGGGGGGGGGAGGAGAGGGAGAGAGAGAGAGAGAGAGATGGAGAGATGGAGAGATGGAGAGAGAGAGAGAGAGAGAGAGAGAGAGAGAGAGAGAGAGAGAGAGAGAGAGAGAGAGAGAGAGAGAGAGAGAGGGAGAGAGAGAGAGAGAGAGAGAGAGAAGAGAGAGAGAGAGAGAGAGAGAGATAGATGATGATGGAATTAAGAGAGAGAGAGAGAGAGAGAGAGAGAGAGAGAGAGAGAGAGAGATAGATAGATAGATAGATAGATAGATAGATAGATAGATAGAGAGAGAGAGAGAGAGAAAGAGAGAGAGAGGGGGGAGAAGGGGGGTGCAGTTACACTTGCGTTAAGGATGTAAATCCGGAGGCTCAGCGGTCACGAGGAGAGGTCAAGGGAGGTCAAAGCAAGCAGGAGGAGGTCGAGAAGCTTTGCCAAGGAGAAGGAGGGGAGAGGGAGCGGTGGGGGAAGGGGGGGGAGGGAGGGAGGGAGGGAGGAGGAGGGAGAGGGAGCGGTGGGGAAACAAAGGGAGGGAGAGGGGGAGGGGGGGGGAGAAGGAGCGGTGGGGAGAAGGGAGAGGGAGGAAGAGATGGGGGGGAGAGGGATGGGTGGGGAAGGGAGGAGGAAAGGGAGGAAGGGGAGGGAGAGGAAAGGGAGGGAGGGAGGGGGAGAGGAAAGGGAGGGAGGGAGGGAGGGAGAGAGGAAAGGGAGGAAGGAAGGGAGAGAGGAGAGGGGGAGAGAGGAGGGAAGGAGGAAAGGAGGGAGGGAGGGAAGGAGGGAGGGAGGAGGGGGAGAGAGGGAGGGAGGGAGGGAGGGAGGGAGGAAAGGGAAGGGAAGGGGAGGGAAGGGGAGGAAGAGGAAGAAGGGAAAGGAGGGAAGGAGGAAGAGGGAGGGAGAGGGAGGGAGGGAGAAAGAGAGAAAGAGAGGAAGAAGAAATAAAATGAGAGATAGACTGAAAGAAAAATATAAAAAGAGAAAGCGAAAGAAAGGGAAAAACAGAGAGAGAAAAATAAGAAAAAAGAAAAAAAGAGAGAGAGAAAAAAAATAAAATAAAAAAGAGGAAAAATGAAAGAGAGCGAAAGAAAGAGAAAGAGAGGAAGAGAGAGAGAGAGAGAGAGAGAGAGAGAGAGAGAGAGAGAGAGAGAGAGAGAGAGAGAGAGAGAGAGAGAGAGAGAGAAAGAAAAAGAGAAAGAGAAAAAGAGAAAGAAAGAGGGAGAGAAAGAAAGAAAGGAAGAGAGAGATAGATAGATAAAGATAAAGAGTGAGAGAGAGACAGAGAAAGAGAGAGCGAGAGCGAGAGGGAGAGAGAGAGAGAACAAGACAGAGAAAGATACAGAGAAAGAGAAAGATAGAGAGAGAAAGAAAGAGAAAGAGAAAAAGAGAAAGAAAGAGAGAGAGAGAGAGAGAGAAAAGAGAAAGAGAAGAGAGAAAGAAAGAGAGAGAGAGAGAGAGAGAGAGAGAGAGAGAGAGAGAGAGAGAGAGAGAGAGAGAGAGAGAGAGAGAGAGAGAGAGAGAGAGAGAGAGAGAGAGAGAGAGAGAGAGAGAGAGAGAGAGAGAGAGAGACAGAGAGAGAGAGAGAGACAGATAAAGAGAAAGAAATAGAGAGAAAGAGACAGAGAAAGAGAGAGAGAGCGAGAGAGAGAAGTCCGAGGACACGACAAAGGCGGATGAATGGCATACCAGCCTCGGCCCCAAAGCTCGAGCGGGGACTGGTTCTCTCTCTCTCTCCCTCTCCCTCTTCTTGCGTCCTCTTACTCTTTTTTCTTATTTCTTATTTTTCTTCCACATCCCACTCCATTCTTCTTCTTCTTCTTAGGCTATTTACAATTTTTTTTTCAGTTTTATTACTTTCTTCCTCTATTTTTTTTCTCTCTATTTCTCTTTATCTTTCGCTCTTTCTTTCTCATTCTATTTCTCTTTATCTCTTTATCTCTCTCTCTCTCTCTCTCTCTCTCTCTCTCTCTCTCTCTCTCTCTCTTCCCCATCTTTTTTACTAGATTTTATATCCTCCTCTCCATTTCCTTCTTTTTATTATCATTATCACCTCTTTTCTTCATCTTCTCCTTCATCTCTCTACACTCTATCATCACTTAATGGGCTCCCTTTTCTCCATTTATATTCCTTTTCTTTTATTTTCCTTCCTTCCTTTTCCAATCCCCCTACCCACTTTCTTCTTTCATCCCCCTTCTTCTCTCTTTTCTTCGCTCTCTTTACATCCTCTCCTTCATTTCTTTCCTTCTCCTTCTTCTTCTTCTTCTTCCTTCAGGAAAGCGAGGAAAAGGGGAGAGGGTGGGGGAAAGGGTGGGGGAGGGAGAGGATAGAAGAAGGGATAGAGGGAGAGAGATAGGGAGGGATGGGATAAAGAAAGGGAGAGAGGGAGAGAGATAGGGAGGGATTGAATAGAAAAAGGGAGAGAGGGAGAGGAAGAGAAGCAGGAAAGAAGCAAAGAAAGAAAGAGCAGACGAAGAGGAAAAAGGGATGGAGGCCTAGAGAAAGAAAGATAGAGAGAAACAGGAAGAAAAATACACGCCATAAACCACAGGATCAGAAAGAAGAAGTATTTCCTGCATAAGCCTCGCATATCCTGTAAGATCGAATCGTTTCCTCTTCAAACTAATCCGGTTCACCTCTTCAGGCAACCATCCTTGATATCCTTCAGTTACAGTTTCAGCGCCTCTAAGTTACAATAAATTTTAGGTGTTGTAATAGATCAGAGAATTTCTGTGTTTCCCGTGATGCAATTATCTACTGTATTTCGTGTTTTTTTTCTGTATTCCGACACGGTAGGGTGGTAGAGGGTATCTAGATCTATCTATCTATCTATCTATCTATCTATCTGTCTATCTGTCTATCTGTCTGTCTGTCTGTCCACCTATCTGCCTGTCTATCTATCTGCCTGTCTATCTATCTATTTATTTAAACATCAGTCTATCTAACTATGTGTCTATCTACCTAACTACCTATCTACCTGTCTGTCTGCCTGTCCACCTATCTACCTGTCTGTCTGCCTGTCCACCTATCTACCTACCTATCTGAATGTATATCTATCTATATATCTATTTCTCTATCCATTTATCTATCTAACTACCAACCTAACCATCCATTCACCCATCCATCTCTCTATAAATAAACAACAATTATAATCTTAACAATGCGAAGATGACAGACAAAAAAAAAAATAATAATAATAAAATAAATAAATAGATAAATAAAAATTAACAATAGACAAGGGCGTCCTGTTGTTTGCCGAGCTGTCAAGAAATTAAAATTATACAACATGGTAACCAATGCAGTTTTTTTTTTTTTTTTACCCTTCCCTTGTAACCACGGTATACAGCTGTTGTGTTGCCATGCACAGCGTAGGCTCCATCGCAATGCAACTCATGCTGATCCGAGTCATGCAGTAGAAGATAATGTAGATTGATATGTTTTTGTTACGATCTTGGTGACTGTGTTGGTTAATGGATGTGTTAATGTATCATGCAAATATCGTGATTATCATCGTTATTATTATCTTTATTATCGTTCATATTACTGTCATTATTATCACTAGTACGACTACTATTACTGCTATTACTATTACTACTACTATTTCTATTACTACTACTACTACTATTACTACTACTATTACTATTACTACTACTATTACTACTACTATTACTACTACTACTACTATCGTTATTAAATTTTCTTCGGCAGTTTATAGCGTGGTGACATATATTTCTCTGTGTTTAGTAGTCCACCTATTCTTCGCTCAAACTCAAACTTATCTTTACCCCCCCCCCATCCACAACCTCTCCCCCCCAGAAAAAATCCCCACATTATCCCCCTTCTTCCTCCTCCCTCCTTCTCCTTCTCCTTCTCCTCCTCCTCCTCCTCCTCCTCCTTCCTCCTCCTCCTCCTCCTCCCCCCGACCGCCTGTGACTTCCCCACATCCTCTTGGGAACTGAGAGGTCACCCTCGAGGGCAAGTGAGAGACGGAAGGAGGGAGGGAAGAAGGGAGGGAGGGAGGGAGGGAGGAGAGGGAGGGAGGGAGGGGAGGAGGGGAGGGAGGGAGGGAGGGAGGGAGGGAGGGAGGGGGGGAGGGAGGGGGAAGGAGGAGGAGGGAGGGAGGGAAGGAGGGAGGGGAGGAAGGGAGGGAGGGAGGGGAGGAAGGGAGGGAGGGAGGGAAGGAGGGGAGGGGAGGAGGGAGGGAGAGGAGGGGAGGAGGGAGGGAAGCAATTGAATAAAGGAGGGAGAGAACGAGGGAAGGAGGGAAGTGGATAAGGGAGGAGAGAAGGAAGGAAGAAGGTGGAAGAGAGGAGGGAGGGAAGGAGGATGGTGGGGGAGGAGAGGAGGGAAAGAGGTGGATGGGAAGGAGAAAAGGAGGAAAGGAGAGAAAAAGACTAAGAGGTGGGAGGGGGAGGAGAGAATAAAGGTGGTGGATGGGTGGATGGGTGGATGGGTGGATGGATGGATGGATGGATGGATGGATGTATGCATGTATGTATGGATGGATGTATGGATAAATGGGAGGGAGGGA
>BOPN01000644.1:52500-60000 GCA_017312705.2 Penaeus japonicus
TGTGTGTTTTTTTTACGAGTGTTCTTAAGATTTTTAGTGACTCGTAAAATGGTACCGCGCCGGTTGTGCAATTGCATTTCGAATATTGCACATTAAACTGAGCAGCTACTTATCCGGAGATAAAACCTGAGAGGGTAAAGATAATTAGCAAGATGGAGATATCTAAGATACTGTAATGAAAATGGTAAAGATAATTAGCAAGATGGAGATATCTAAGATACTGTACTGAAAATGGTAAAGATAATCAGCAAGATGGAGATATCTAAGATACTGTAATGAAAATGGTAAAGATAATTAGCAAGATGGAGATATCTAAGATACTGTAATGAAAATGGTAAAGATAATCAGCAAGATGGAGATATCTCAGATACTGTAATGAAAATGGTAAAGATAATTAGCAAGATGGAGATATCTAAGATACTGTAATGAAAATGAAGAAAATGTGTAGAGAAAGGGAGGTGGAGATGTAATCAGAAGGGGTGGGGGGTTACTACGAAGGGAGAAGAGACGAAGAAGAAGGAGAATAGACGATGAAGGAGGAGAAGAAGAAGAAGAAGGAGAAGAAGAGGAAGAAGAAGACGAAGAAGGAGAAATAGATGAAGAAGGAGAAATAGACGATGAAGAAGGAGAAATAGACGATGAAGGAGGAGAAGAAGAAGGAGAAGAAGAAGAAGAAGGAGATGAAGAGGAAGAAGAAGACGAAGAAGGAGAAATAGACGAAGAAGGAGAAATAGACGACGAAGAAGAAGAAAAAGGAGAAGAAGAAGAAGATGAAGAAGAAGAAGGAAAAATAGACGAAGAAGAAGAAGAAGGAGATGAAGAGGAAGAAGACGAAGAAGGAGAAATAGACGAAGAAGGAGAAATAGATGAAGGAGAAAGGGAAATAGACGAAGAAGGAGAAGAAGAGAAAGAAGGAGAAGAAAAAAGATGATGGAGAAGAAGAAGAAGGGAAGGAAGACGAAGAAGAAGAAAAAGAAGAGGAAGAAGAAGAAGAGTAGGGGTAATAATAATTATTATAAGAGGTAGAAGACGAGTAGGAAGATGAGCAGGAAGGAGAAGAAGAAAAAGAAGAAAGAAGAAGAAGAAAGAACAAGAGGAAGAAAAATAATAAAAAGAATAAGCAAAAGCACATAAGACAAAAAAAAGAAAGAAATGAAGAATTTGAAGAAGACGAAGATAATGATGAAGATGACTAATAACAATAACATAAAAGAATAAAAAAAAGACAAACCAAGAAAAAAAAATAAAAATAAATAAACAATAACCTAAAAAAATAAAAAAAAATATATATATAAACACACACACAAAAAAAAAAACTATTAAAAAAATCATAAAAAAACATAAGTAATGAAAGGTTAACCTACGAGCCAAAGTCGAGAGAGTCCGAGATAAGCGGGACGACAAACCTTGAATCAGGGAAAGGCCCAACAAGACCAAGAAAAGGAGGAGGAGGAGGAAGAGGAGGAGGTGGTGGATGGGAAGGGGAGGAGGATGGGAAGGGGAGGAGGAGGAGTGAGAGGAGGAGGAGGGGGGGAGGGGAGGAGGAGGGGGGAGGGGGAGGGGGAGGAGGATAGGAAGGGAAAGGAGGAGGAGGGAGGAGAAGGAGGAAGGAGGGAGGAGTAGAGAGGAAGGAGATGGTGGGTGGTGGGAGGGGAGGGGAGGAGGAGGAGGAGGAGGAGGAGGAGGAGGAGAAGAAGGAGAAGAGGGGGGAGGGGAAGAAGAAGACCAAGAAAAGGAGGAGGGCAGAGGGAGGGGAGAGAGAGAGAGAGAGGAGGAGAGAGAGAGAGGGGATGGGAAGGGGGGGGGGGAGGAGGAGGAGGAGGTGGATGGGGAGAGGAGGAGGAGGAGGAGGAGGAGGAGGAGGAGGAGGAGGAGAAGAAGAAGAAGGGGGAGGGGAAAAAGAAGACCAAGAAAAGGAGGAGGAGGAGGAGGAGGAGGAGGTGGATGGGAAGGGGAGAAGGAGGAGAACAAGAAGAAAAAAAAAAAAAAGAAGAAGAAGAAGAAGAAGAAGAAGGGGAAGAAATAGAAGAAGAAGAAGAAGGGGAAGAAGTAGAAGAAAAAGAAGAAGAAGAAGAAGGGGAGAAAGAAGAAAAAGAAGAAAGAGAAGAAGAAGAAGGGGAATAATAATAATAATGATGATAATAATAACAAGAAAGGGAGATAGAAGAAGAAAAAAAGAAGAATGAGAAGAATAAGAAGGGGAAGAAGAAGAAGAAGAAGGGGAGGAGGAAGAATAAGAATAAGAATAAGAAGGGGAAGAAGAAGAAGAAGACCAAGAAAAGGAGGAGGAGGAGGAGGAGGAGGAGGCCTTTGACAGGAAGATGACCTAGAAGACCTCAGCCGGAGCTTCGAGTTCCGTCGGGGGGAGGGAGGAGGGGGGGGGAGGAGCCTTCACCTTCGATGGGGGACTTGGCTATTTCTTTTTTTTTCTTTTTTAATTCTCGTTCTTCCTCTTCTTTTTCCTATTTTTTCTTCTTCTTGTTTTATTTCTTTTTGAGTTTATTTATTTTTTCTTTATTCTTAAGTCTTCTATTCTTCTTGTTCCTTTTGTTTTATTTATATTTTCATTATTCTTCATTCTTCTTTTCCTCTATTTGTTATATATTTTTTCTTCCATTTCTTTTCTTCCTACTCCTTCTTTTCCATCTTCTTTGTTTTCTGTTTTCTCTTCTTCCTTTTTCCTTTATTTTTTTCGATCTTCCTTTCTCCCTCCCACTTTTTTCGTTTTCCTCCTCCTCTCTCTCTTATTCTTCCTCTATCTCTACCACCTCCTCCTCTTCCTCTTTGTCTACCACCTCCTCTTCCTTCTCCTTCTCCTTCTCCTCCTCCTCCGCCTCCACCTCATTCTTCTCCTCTACCTCATTCTCTTCCTCCACCTCCATCACCTCTTTTAACTACTCTTCCATTACCACCTTTTTTTCCTTCTCCACCACCTCCACCAACAACTCCACCATCTCTTTTTCCTCCAACTCCTCCTCCTCCTCCCTCTCCATATCAAACGCCCCCCCCCCNAAAAA
The DNA here is from genome assembly GCA_017312705.2 of Penaeus japonicus. Classification (NCBI taxonomy): domain Eukaryota; kingdom Metazoa; phylum Arthropoda; class Malacostraca; order Decapoda; family Penaeidae; genus Penaeus; species Penaeus japonicus. The sequence goes on from BOPN01000644.1 coordinate 55,518, forward strand.
AAAAAAAAAAAAAAAAAAAAAAAAAAAAAAAAAAAAAAAAAAAAAAAAAAAAAAACATGGCCTGGCTACCCAGCTACCCGAAGAACTTAGACCCAAACAGCTACACATTCTACATATTCCGCTAAGCAACAAAGGGCACAGAGTTACATGACGTCTAATAAATACACTGATTCTATTACACTGTTCCCTTTCTCCTTTACTTTGATTCTAATGGAAAGTGTCTATTATCTATTAAGAAGAATGTTGCAAAGTTAGAATGCATTGTATGGATGTGGTGCAATTGCTGTGTTGATAAGATACGGATTTGAATCGATGGCAACTGCAGAATGATGATTAGAAACAGCGAATGGCGATAAGAGAAAAGGAAAGATCGAAGCCCCTTTTCTATTGTTCTTCCTCTTCTTCTTCTTCTTCCTCGTGTTTTTTTTTTCTTCTTCTTCTTCTTCCTCGGGTTATTTTGTTTTTTCTTCTTCTTCCTCGTATTCTTCTTCTTATTCGTGATCTTCTTTTTCTTCCTCGTCTTCTTCTTCTTCTTCTTCTTTTTCTTCTTCTTCTTCTCCTTCTTAATATCACTTGAGGTCACTCGAGGTCAAGATTCAACAACTTCAGAGAAATAAGGAAGGAGAAATCCCCCCCCCACCCCCACCCCACCCCAACACACACACACACATTGTCACCGTCAGCTGATCTTGGCATCCGGCTCAGCTGACATGATTAGAATCTATGTGAAGTTTGTTTCGCGTCTCTGAGCGAGGAAAAAATCTGTAAGTATTCACTTGACTGATGTGTTTTTGTTTTTTTTCTGTGCCATGTTATCTCTTTCGCGTTCCTATACTTTACTTTGTTCCTTTTCTTTCGCTTTTGCTCTCTCGTTTATTTTTGCTCGTAATTTTATTATTATTTTTTAAAGTTCTTTTCCTCTCTCTCTATTCTCTCTCTCTATCTTAATCTCTCTCTCTCCCTCTCTCTCTCTCTCTCTATCTATCTATCTATCTGTCTATTTATCTATCTATCTATCTAAAAAAAAAAAAAATTTGGTTGATTCTAGCTTCAGCGACGGGGACACACTAGTTCCGGGTTGCTTCGTCGGGCTAGTGGAGGCTAGATGCAGGATGCACGTCGTTGCAATCATTCAACGAGATGTGTTAAGACTAGTGTTATATCACCTAACACCGCCACTGGTTTTCAGACACTCCTATCCACGGGCGGGTGAAGTTGCAAGGAAAAAGGGCGGATGAAATTGCAATGGAAAAAAAAAGTACAATCACATCTCTGAATTTTCGTTATATATACTCGGTTACCTCACTTTTGCAATGTTAAAAGTCCATAAACGTTTTCTTTCTATCTTTTTTCCTCTCATTCTCTTTACTGGAAATTACACTCCGTCAAAATACAAACCAAGTTCAGAGTTTAAACGGCTCATAATGTCTGTTTGTTTTTTATACACACTGAACAGAATTTGAAACCTGTTGAACTTGTGTGTTTTTTTTACGAGTGTTCTTAAGACACAGTGACTCGTAAAATGGTACCGCGCCGGTTGTGCAATTGCATTTCGAATATTGCACATTAAACTAAGCAGCTACTTATCCGGAGATAAAACCTGAGAGGGTAAAGATAATTAGCGAGATGAAATATCTAAGATACTGTAATATGAAAATGGTAAAGATAATGCCAAGATGGAGATATCTAAGATACTGTACTGAAAATGGTAAAGATAATCAGCAAGATGGAGATATCTAAGATACTGTAATGAAAATGGTAAAGATAATTAGCAAGATGGAGATATCTAAGATATATAATAGAAAATGGTAAAGATAATCAGCAAGATGGAGATATCTCAGATACTGTAATGAAAATGGTGAAGATAATTAGCAAGATGGAGATAAGATCTGTAATGAAAATGAAGAAAATGTGTAGAGAAAGGGAGGAGGAGATGTAATCAGAAGGGGTGGGGGGTTACTACGAAGGGAGAAGAGACGAAGAAGAAGGAGAATGAACTGATGAAGGAGGAAAGAAGAAGAAGAAGGAGAAGAAGAAGAAGAAGAAGAAGGAGAAATAGATGAAGAAGGAGAAATAGACGATGAAGAAGGAGAAATAGACGATGAAGGAGGGAGAAAGAAGCAGAGAGAAGAAAGAAGAAGGAGATGAAGAGGAAGAAGAAGAAGAAGAAGGAGAAGTAGACGAAGAAGGAGAAATAGACGACGAAGAAGAAGAAAAAGGAGAAGAAGAAGAAGAAAAAAAGAAGAAGAAAGATGAAGAGAAGAAGGAAAAATAGACGAAGAAGAAGGAGATGAAGAGGAAGAAGAAGACGAAGAAGGAGAAATGAACGAAGAAGGAGAAATAGACGACGAAGAAGAAGAAAAAGGAGAAGAAGAAGAAGATGAAGAAGAAGAAGGAAAAATAGACGAAGAAGAAGAAGAAGGAGATGAAGAGGAAGAAGACGAAGAAGGAGAAATAGACGAAGAAGGAGAAATAGATGAAGGAGAAAGGGAAATAGACGAAGAAGGAGAAGAAGAGAAAGAAGGAGAAGAAAAAAGATGATGGAGAAGAAGAAGAAGGGAAGGAAGACGAAGAAGAAGAAAAAGAAGAGGAAGAAGAAGAAGAGTAGGGGTAATAATAATTATTATAAGAGGTAGAAGACGAGTAGGAAGATGAGCAGGAAGGAGAGAAGAAAAGAAGAAAAGAAAGAAGAAAGAAGAACAAGAGGAAGAAAAATAATAAAAAGAATAAGCAAAAGCACATAAGACAAAAAAAAGAAAGAAATGAAATTGAAGAAGACGAAGATGAAAGATGACTAATAACAATAACATAAAAGAATAAAAAAAAGACAAACCAAGAAAAAAAAATAAAAATAAATAAACAATAACCTAAAAAAATAAAAAAAAATATATATATAAACACACACACAAAAAAAAAAACTATTAAAAAAATCATAAAAAAACATAAGTAACGAAAGGTTAACCTCCAAGCCAAAGTCGAGAGAGTCCGAGATAAGCGGGACGACAAACCTTGAATCAGGGAAAGGCCCAAGAAGACCAAGAAGGAAGGAAGGATGATGATGAGGAGGAGGGGGAGGGAGGAGGAGGGAGAGGAGGAGGAGGAGGAGGAGGAGGATGGGAAGGGGAGAAGGAGGGGGAGGGGGTAGGAGGGAGGAGGAGGAGAGGGGGAAAAGGGTAGGAGGGAGGAGGAGGAGGATAGGAAGGGAAAGGAGGAGGAGGGAGGAGAAGGAGGAAGGAGGGAGGAGTAGAGAGGAAGGAGATGGTGGGTGGTGGGAGGGGAGGGGAGGAGGAGGAGGAGGATATAAGTCTCTAAACTCAATAAAACACACAAAAAAATAAAACACAAAAAACGCTCTAGTTTTACAACGAATGACTGAAAGAGAGTGGGATGATTCAAATTAAATTGCTTCAAGCGGTCTCTCTCTAAAATAAAACCTATCCTGGAGGTTGGGCAAGCAAATTTATCTCCGTCTGCAATGGGTTAAGCAAGAAAGAGAAAGTGAGAAAATAGAAGCATTGCATGATAAAGATTATGATAGAGAAAAACAGTAAGAGAGAGAGAGAGAGAGAGAGAGAGAGAGAGAGAGAGAGAGAGAGAGAGAGAGAGAGAGAGAGAGAGAGAGAGAGAGAGAGAGAGAGAGAGTGAGAGAGAGAAAGAAAGAAAAAAAAAATTAATTCCTCTACTGTACTGATTTTTAGTTCTGGCTGTAAAGACAGTCTGTCATTAACGATTACATTTCAATTATCATCTACAACTCATTATCGCTTACATATGATATAGTTTCTATTCCTCTTTTTCCTTCTATGGGAAAAGAGTGCATGCAGTCTATATAATGTTTATATCCCTATAGAAAAGAAAAAAGGGGAAAGTAGAATAGGATGAAGATGATTGGAGAAAGAAGAACAAGAAAAGGAGGAGGAGGAGGAGGAGGCCTTTGACAGGAAGATGACCTAGAAGACCTCAGCCGGAGCTTCGAGTTCCGTCGGTGGGAGGGAGGAGGGGGGGGGGGGAGGAGCCTTCACCTTCGATGTGGGACTTGGCTATTTCTTTTTTTCTCTCTCTCTTTTAATTCTTGTTCTTCCTCTTCTTTTTCTTTTCTTTTTTTTTCTTCTTGTTTTTTTTTCTGTTGTTTTCTTTATTCTTCTTGTTCCTTTTGTTTTATTTTTTTTTCATTATTCTTCATTCTTCTTTTCCTCTTTTTGTTATATATTTTTTTTCTTCCAATTCTTTTCTTCCTACTCCTTCTTTTCCATCTTCTTTTTCTCTTTTCTCTTCTCCCTTTTTCCTTTTCTTTTTTTCGATCTTCCTTTCTCCCTCCCACTTTTTTCATTTTCCTCCTTCTCCCTTCCTCTATCTCTACCACCTCCTCCTCTTCCTCTTTCTCTACCTCCTCCTCTTCCTTCTCCTCCTCCTCCTCCGCCTCCACCTCATCTCCATCACCACCACCATCACCTCTTTTAACTACTCTTTCTCCACCACCTCC
>BOPN01000644.1:76268-88768 GCA_017312705.2 Penaeus japonicus
CTTTCCCGTTGCAAAATTTGTGTCACGGGGAACAAGCAACAAAAAACTTGCCCATTGCAAGTTCCACGCAACTTCCTGCGGGCTTGAGTATCCTGTGTAGCTTGCTTTTGGTGGACGAATCCGCGTTCTGTTGACTTCACGTGGATTAGCACTGGGATGCGAATACAAAGGAGAACTGGGGGTTGAGTATGGTGTTGGTGGGGATGATTATGGTGAGGATGATGGTGAGAGGGAGGGAGGGAGAGAGGGAGGGAGGGATAGGGAGGGAGGGAGGGAAGGAGGGAGGGAGGGAGTGAGGGAAGGAGGGAGGGAGAGAGGGAGAGAGGGAGAGAGGGAGGGAGGGAGGGGGAGGAGGAGGGAGAGAGAGGAAGAGAGAGAGAGAGAGAGAGCAAGAGAGAGAGAGAAGAGAAAGAAAGAGAGAGACGACAGAATATGAGAGAGAGAAGAGAAAGACAGAAAGAGAGAAATGAGAAAGAGAAAGACGAAACGACAAATTATGAGAGAGAGAGAAAAGACGAAAGAAAGAGAGAAATGAGGAGAGAGGCGAGACGCGAGAATGAGAGGGAGAGAGACGCGAGAATGAGAGAGAGAGAGAGAGAGAGAGAGAGAGAGAGAGAGAGAGAGAGAGAGAGAGAGAGAGAGAGAGAGAGAGAGAGAGAGAGCGATAACGATAACAGGGAGTGGTCAGAAAGCAATCATTCCGCCTGTTACCTGCCCGTCCACCAAAGGCGGGAACGCGGCCGCGATAACGCAGACGAAATGACAACAGATTCCTATTACGGAAAGAATCCCGAAGGACTTTCGTTCGTTGGAGGCGGAAAGGAAGCATCTGTGAGTACCTTTGGGATGCTGGGAGGACCATGTACGGTAGCGCTCTCGTTCCCCCTTGCCCCATACCCCCTTGCCCCTCCCCCTAGGACTCTCTCCCCCCCTCTCTCTCTCTACCCCCTTGCCCCTCCCTTTAGGACTCTCTCCCCCCCTCTCTCTATCCCCATATCCCTCCCTCTAGGACTCTCTCCCCCCCTCTCTCTCTACCCCCATACCCCTCCCTCTAGGACTCTCTCCCCCCCTCTCTCTCTACCCCCATACCCCTCCCTCTAGGACTCACTCCCCCCTCCCTCTACCCCCATGCCCCTCTCTCTCCTCCCTCCTCCTCTACTTCCTTGTTTCATACCTAATGTCCCTCTCTCTTCCCCCTCTCCTTCTTTCTTGTTTCTCCCTTCCCCATGTTCTATTTCTTCTTTTCTCTTCCCTTTCCTTCCCCTACCTCTTCTCCCCCCACCCCCCCTCTTCCCCTTTCCCTCCTCTTCCCCTTCACATCCCACTCTTCCACCTCCCCATCCCCCTCCCTCCTCTTTTTCTATCCTCTCCCTCCGCCCCCCCCACACACACGAGAGAGAGAGAGAGAGAGAGAGAGAGAGAGAGAGAGAGAGAGAGAGAGAGAGAGAGAGAGAGAGACGAGAATTGGGCGCGTCCTTTGTCCAAATCATGCCCTTAAATCTCTTTTCGCGGGGAATTGTAAACATGTAACACAAGGGATATGTGTATATATAACTAGAGATAAATACACACACACGCATACACACACACACACACACACACACACACACACACACACACACACACATATATATAAATAAATATATATATATATATATATATATATATATATATATATATATATGCACTTATAAATATACATGTATGTATGTGTACGTATCTGTGCGTGCGTACGTTCTTTCACTCACTCACCCAATATATTTCCCTTTCCAAAAACGAATTACCAGCGACACGAACACCAGACACCAGGCACCATAACTAAGACATTTTTGGACACCACCTGCGATTTTGTCTAACCGCGAAATACACGCATTCGGAGGCTAAACTACATACATCTATTTCCTAATCTATTGTTCAACGTAGCAACCATCTTTTGTCATTATCTGTTATTATCACCTGCGACAGGGAAACATAACTGTTATTGCGGTGACAATTTGAGTTAACTCGTGCACTCGGACAATTTTGCTACGTCTATCATCATTATCATCACCTTTAGCATCACCATTACTACTATCATCATCACCATCTTCAATACCACCATTCTCGTCATCCTTATGATTACCATCTTCATCTTCACCACCACAATCACCATCATCACCACCATTATCACCACTATCGACTAAAGAGAAAAAGGAAATCATCACTATGGAACCATCGGGAATTCATCACCGCGAAGAGATGAAGATGCTGGGAACATCTCAGCGGATATATGATGAGTTGCATTGGGGATGAAATGATGAGAATTGGCTGGTGATGACACTGGTGATGAGGGGTGGGGGGGGGTAATAAGGAGGGGGGGGGGTTTATAGTGATAGTTTCGATATCATAATTAGTAACGGCTCCTACTACCTCTTCTGAAGTTACGACTACAATTACAGCTGTTACTGCTTTAACAACAAGAAGAACTAACTTCTGCTACTACTGATAATAATAACAATCAAAACTTGCCCTTAGTAACAACACATATCAGCTGATATAATCAAATAATCTCAAAATAGTAATTTGTAATAGCAGTCTTTCTTCAAACTGCTATTACAGTACGTACTGTAACTGTACTTGAAAGGTTACATAGGATAATAACATTGATTTCTTTGAATGGCATAGTCATCGTGGTGATTTTCGATTTGATAAGATTTCCCACAGTTCAAAATACATGTTATCGATCCTTGTATATACAATTTGACTCTCCATTAACTCTACATCCGTCAGTAATTAAGCCATAATCATTCGCGTTCGTTAGAGGTTAATGATTCACACGCAGTAATTACCTGTTACCTATTTAGGGTCCATTTTCGGTTTACATTTGAGACCATTTCTTGCCCCGAGGTTATAGACTACTCGGTCACATTCCCGAACAAAACTTCGACTTCCTTTGGTTGAATCATAAAATGTTCGCGGTTAAATCTCTGTCTTTTCTTTTTATGTTTGAGGAACGATTGTTGGACTTAAGAAATGCATGTTGACTGTGCTTCGTTCTCTATGTGTTGTTTGTTTCTTAACGCATGCTAAGGAATTTAATTTCTTATTGTTATTTCTTATTGTTTATTCAAGTGTTGTTTACATGTGTGTGTGTGTGTGTAAGTGTACCACGTCTAGTTTAATCGTGTGTAATTTACATATATATGTAAGTTTACCACGTGCAGCTGTATTGTGTGTTGTTTACATAAGCGTGTACATTTACAACGCACCATTGAATGACGCGTTGTTTACATATGTGTGTAAAAACAACCCTTTAAAAATGCAGTTCATATTACCATATGCCGAGTTGCACCTTTCCACGTCTTGCTATTGATGCAGTGGCGTTCTTTCAGTCCCTGTCTTTCTCGAGACAGGGAACTGGCCTCGGACCCTTGTTAGGACGGAGCCTGGAGCGTTCCTGTGCATATATAGGCTCAGGACTCGACGGCTCGTACATGCTAATACCAGGAGGACTCGACCCAAAGGAGAAGGAACGCGGAGGAGCAGTATGTGTTGGGGAAGGAGGGGGGGGGGGTAAAGGGGAAGAGCGGGAAGGAGGAGGGGAGGGGGAAGGCGAGAAGAGGAGTGAGAAGTGGAAGGGAAGAGGGGAGAGAAGAAGGATAAGAGAGAGGGAAGGTAGGGAAATGGGGAAAGAAGGAGATGGAAGAGGAGGGGAGGGAAGAAGTAAAGAAGATAATGAAGGCGAAAGAGAGAGAACAAAAAAAAAAAAAAAAAAAAAGGAAGAGAGGAGGGGGATGTAATGATAGGATAAGTGAAATGGAGGGGGGGGGGGTAGAGAATAGAATGGAGGAGGGGCGGAAGGGAAAAGGGAGAGTGTTATCACTCTTCCACTCTCGCCAAATAGTGATGTTTCAGCCAGACTGACCACAGGTTTGGAGGTTCAGACCATAAATTGAAGGTTCAGACCGACCCGGAGTCTCGATGTTGACCAGGGTGTGGGCTAACCTTGAGAACAACGAATTCGAAACGAGGAACCGAAAAAAAAGTACATTCTTGAAAAAATGAGAGACAGATCCCCCTCCCCCACCTCAAAAAAAAAAAAAAAAAAAAAAAACTCCCAGAAAAACAAATACTGTAAGTAAAGTAAATAAAGTAAATATACACAACAATAACAACACCATTCACAACTTTCTTTCTATGCATTTCTTCGTCTTACACCCATCTTAAAATTGATTTTCTTCCTTGCAAGGAACTCAAGACCCACCCCTAAGACCCGGCGAAGGCAAAGGGGCCAAGATAGACAGGTATCACAAGAGGTGATCGGTCCCCCTTCTTTTTCTTTTAGTGGCCGTGGAAAACACAGGACCGAGAGAGAGCAAGGTTATAGGTTGACGTCATGCGGTGTGAATGTTCCTTCGAGATGGACAAGGAAAGAGAGAAAGAAAAGAAAAGAGGAAAAGAAGTGTGGAAATAATATCGTTTTGCTTATGAATGTTTTTATTATTATTATTATTATCATTACTTTGTAGCGTTTTTTCTCTCATTCTTTTCTCTTTTCTTATTTTATCTCTTTGGATACATTTCCTTCTAATTTTTTTTTTTTTTTCACTAAAAATATTTCGTTTCCGTTTATTTCACGCATTATTAAAAAAAAAAAAAAATCAGAACTTTATATCCTCAATGAAATAATGCCAACACCTTCCAGCATCCCACTTGCGAAGCATCCCAGTAAGACCTCTATCCCTTACCCTTTTCCATCCCTTTCCTCTATCTTTTAACCCTCTCCTTGTATCCCCTATCCTCTTCCATCTCTTTCCTCTATTTTTTATCCCTCTCCTTGTATCTCCTATCCTCTGCCATCTCTCATATACCCCATCCCCATATTCTTTTTTTCTTCTGCTTTCTCGTTTATCGGAGACTGGCATCTCTTATGCCACAGAGATGATCGCTGCCTGTGACCTATCTGGCGCCGAGATGAAGAGGGGGCGGGAGGGGGTTGGGGGGCGAGGGGAGAGTGGATGGAGGGGGGTTGTAGAGAGAAGAAGGGGGAGGGAGGGGGGAGAGAGGGGATGGAAGAGGAGAGAGAGAGAGGGAGGGAGGCAGGAAGGGAGGGAGGGAGGGTGGATGGGGGGAGGGAGGGAGAGAGAGTGGGATAGATAGATAGAGAGAGGTGAAACAAAATGGAGAGAAAAAGGATGAGACAAAAAAAAAAAAAAAAAAAAAAAAAACACCAAAAGAAAAGCACAAAATAAATAAATAAATAAATATATAAATGAAACCAACCAAATTATCCAAGAGCATTCACTCCGTTAAGATAACACAAGATTAGCCAAACCATAAATCCAGGTGTTTCGTGATAACAGCCAATATCCTGAACTTATTAACTGTACTCAGCAGGGGTTCTCTTGTGCTTACATAAAATTACCATTACATTGTACAGCTGTGTAATAAGGCTACGTTTAAACGTCCTTGTTAGAATGATAATAAGGAAAATTTTACGAAATGAGAACTGAAGGAAAGCAGACGAGTGATGACTGTTAGCTTATAGTAACGTTACTGCAGAAAATCATTTTTAGAATGTTTTGTGTATATATATGTATGTATATATGTGTATATATATATATATGTATATACATATGTATATACATATGTATATATATGTATATCTATATCTATATACATATATCTATCTATATATATACATATATATATATATACATATAGATAGATACATACATATATATAAATATATATATATATACATATACATATATATGTGTGTGTATATATATATATATATATATATATATATATATATATATATATATATATATATATATATATATATATATATATATATATATATATATATATATAGATATATATCAGATGCAAGATAAATACGAAGTTGGAGTACTAAGTGAAAATCTATATCATAATTAACAACAAAGTTAATTAAATACATCGACGAATAAAGTATGCAAAACAAACAAATAAATAAATAGAACAGCGAATGAGAAAGAAAGAAAAAAGAAGCGAATAAAGAAATTAAAAATCCTTTGTTCTGATTTGTCTGTCAATCCTGTTTAATAAATGCCCCTTCCCCCCTTCCCCCCTCCCCCTCCCCCCCCCTTTACGGATGAATTAAGCGAATGAGAAAACCTTTAAGGACTTATTATTAATATTGCCAATAACGAGGAAATGACGGAACGGTAATGAAGTTGTGTACAGTGCGAGTCACGCCCACCTCATCCCTCCTCCCTCCCCCCTCCCCCTCCTCCCACGATCCTTACAGTCACTCTACTCTCCTTCTCATCCTCCTCGCCCCCCTACACTGCTCCTTTCCTTTATATATGTATATATGTATACATACATATGTATACATACACACATATATACATACATACATATATATATATATATATATATATATATATATATATATGTGTGTGTGTGTGTGTGTGTGTGTGTGTGTGTGTGTGTGTGTGTGTGTGTGTGTGTGTGTGTGTATGTATGTATGTATAAATAAATATATATTTCCATATGTTTATATATATGTACACACAAATGAAAATAGGCAAAGACCATTCCTAAAAGGCTAAAGGGAGAACCACTTCTTTGAGTCGTTATGCTCACATTAACACCACTCTTGGTCTTCTATTTTTTTTCTTTTTTCTTTTTTGCCTTTTTTTCCCCTTTTATCGATACCCCGATACAGTTACGCTACTGTTGGCACCTCTACCTACCCCCTCCCTTCCCCCTTCCTATCGTTCCCTCTCCCGTCTCCCACCCCCCTCCCTTACTCTCTCCTTCCCACACACATACACCTTTCTCCCCCTCCCCCCCCCCTTCATCCCCTACATAGCAATCAGTCAGCCACGACTCAAAACAACCTCCCCCGCCCCTCCCCCTAGCCTCTCTCCCTCGTCCCCTATCCCTACCACTACCCCTACCCCTATTCCTACCCTACCCCTACCCTTACCCTTACCCCTACCTCTGCTCCTCCCTGCCCCTACGCCTGCCCCTACCCCTACCCCTACCCTTACTCCTACCCCTACCCCTACCCCTACCCCTACCCCTACCCCTACCCCTACCCCTACCCCTACCACTATCCCTACTCTTACCTCTACCCTTACTCCTACCCCTGCCCCTACCCCTGCTCCTCCCTGCCCCTGCCCCAACCCCTGCCCCTCCCTTCCCCTTCCTCCTCATTCTACCGCTCCCTTTTGTGAGGCGTGAGGTATTGTTCGCCTCACAATTGGCAGAGGTCAAGGTATAGCAAGAGCTGCTTGTAAACGGTGTGTGGTTCACAGGTGTTCTTTTCGCTACTCTGGGAACCGTGGATTTAGGGAGAAAGGGGGAGAGGAAAGAAGAAAGAGGGGGAGAGGGAGAAAGGGGGAGGGGAAAGAAGAAAGAGGGGGAGAGGGAGAAAGGGGGACCGGAAAGAGGAAAGAGGGGGAGGGGAAGGAAGGGGGAAAGGAAAGAGGGGGAGAGGGAGGAAGGGGGAAAGGAAGAGGGGCGAGGGGTAGGGGGAGAAAGGGGTTAGCGGAAAGAGGAAAGAGGGGGAGTGGGAGAAAGGGGAAGAGGAAGGAGAGGGGAGGGAGGGGAAGAGGAGGGAAGGGAGAGGAGTTAAAGGAGAAGAAGGAGGGGAGAAGAGGGAGGTGGGGAAAGGGGAGAGAGGGGAGAGGGAGGGAAAGTAGGGGAAATAAGGGAAGGGAGAGGAAGGACGGGTGAGGATGGAGGATAGACTAGAGAAAAGAAAGGGGGAGAAACGAGTGGAAAGGGTAGAGAAAGGAGGAGAAGGAAGAGAAGGGCGAAATGACAGAAAGTGGGAAGAGAAGAGGAGAAAAAGAAAGGAATAGAGAAGGTAGAGGCGGAGGAAGAGGGGGAGAAGAAGAAGAAGAAGCAAAAAAAAAAGAGGAGGATAAGGAAGAGGAGGAAGTAGAAAAAGAGGAGGAAGAGAAAAAGAAGGAAGACGAAGAAGAAGAGTGAGAGGAAGAGAAAGAAGAAGAGATGGAAGAGAAGAAGGAGGAAAGCTAAAGCAGCCATGCATATAAGAGCCCATTTACACGTGAAATTTCCTCCCTCCTCACCCCTGGGTACAACACGCTCTCTCACCATGAATGGTTGTCCTAGAATGGTTGTCCTAGGAGTAATTATACTAGTAATTAAGTGATGGCATCATATATGGGATAATTACGCTCTAAACTAGGATCTCGTGGCTATTAAGTATACTAAGAAGACTTTGAATACCACTGGATCCTATTGATGGTAATGTGATGGTACTTCCGGTTGAAATGGTAATGGTAATGGTGGTGGTGGAGGTGAAGGTGGTGATGATGATGATGGTGGTGATGGTGATAGAGATGATAATGATGATGATGATGGTGATAGAGATGATAATGATGATGATGATGGTGATAGAGATGATGGTGATGGTGTTGGTGATGATGATGATGGTGGTGATGATGATACAGATGATAATGATGGTGATAGAGATGATAATGATGATGGTGATGATGATGATGGAGATAATGATAACAGAAATAACAATAACAGCAATGACAATAACGATAATTGCAAAATTTGAAATAATAGTAGTAGCAATAGCAGTCGTTACACCAATTTCAAAATAACAATACTAATCAAAAGCATAATGATGATTATAACTCTGATGATAATAACAATATCAAGAGAAAGTAGTAATTATTGTTATCTTTGTTGTTGTTGTTGTTGTAGAAGAAAAAATAAGAAGACACAGAGGGAAAAGGAGGAGGAGAGGGTGGAGAAGAAAAGAAGACAGAAGTAAAAAGGGGAGAAGAGAGAGAAGAAGAAAACAAAACACAGGCGATCTTTTTCTTAACCTAATCCTCTTTACGTAACATTATTAACACTGAAACATGAATGTGGTAATAATCATAATATAAAAATCACAATAACATTAATGACTTAAAAGTAATGATGAAAATGAAAAAAATAAAGATAATGATAACAATAATAATAAAAATGATAATGATTATAATGATGACAAATATAATAATAACAATGATGATAATGAAAATAATAATAATAATAATAATAATAATAACAATAATAATAATAGTAAAATAATAGCAACAGTAACAACAACAATAAAACCGTAATAATAAAAAGAAAAAAGGAGAAGAAGAACAAAAAAAAAAAAGAAAGACATCATTATCCACATCACGCACAACAACATGTTTTTTCCTCTTTCGAATCCACGCCCACCGAGGCTACATCCTTCACAGAATCCTTTGCTCTCTATTCCTATTACGAAATCCTAAGGACTCGTTCGCCTTCTCCTTTTTTTTTTTTTTTTTTTTTTTTTTTTTTTTTTTTTGGGGGGGGGGGGGTTATTGCATGTTAAAAGGGTTGGATTGTTTGTTTTCTTATGATTGTTGGTGTTTTAGTGTGTGTTTTCTTTTGTATATTTTTTATGTTGTTAACTCTACGTTTTCTGATGTCGTGTTTGAATGTCGTGTCGTGTGGTTGTAAGAGAGATTGAGGGAGAGAAAGATAGATAGATAGAGAGATAAAGGGCGAGAGAGAGAGAGTGAGGGGATGATAGAATGGGAGGGGAGGAAGGAGGATAGGGGGGAGGGAGGGAGATAGAAAGGGAGAGAGGGTGAGGGAGAGAGTGAGGCGGGTGAGATAATGGGAGGGAAGGAGGGAGGATGGGGGGAGGGAGGGAGATAGAAAGGGAGAGAGGGTGAGAGAGAGAGAGAGAGGGAGAGAGATGGAGAGAGATATAAAGAGAGAGAGAGAGAGAGAGAGAGAAGGAGAGAGAGAGAGAGAGAGAGAGAGAGAGAAAGAGATAAGGAGAGAGAGAGAGAGAGAGAAAGAGAATAAAAAAAAAAAAAGATGGCATTGAGAAGCGAAATTACACGTAGATACAAAAACGACAACAAACTTTTACAGAACGCATCCCAAGTAAGCAATATCACAATCACAAACTTAAAATACTGGAGTCTTCAAAATATAATTGAATCTCCTGAAGGAAATATAATTTTGTGAGAGGAGTGTGTGTGTCGGGGGGGAGAGGGGGGGGGGGGAGGGTAATGGCGACAAATTTTACCCTTGAGTGTTTTGAAATTTAACAGATTACTGCCTCATTTTGGATTCATGGAGGAAGCGAACTAAACACGAAGCACGGTGTTAGCCAGAGTTCAGGCGAAAGGCGAATTGCAATAAGGCTAAATTGGACTCACGGGCGCAATTGCGAAGAAAAAAAATAACAGTCGATGGAAATTGGAGGAGAGGAAGATGAGAAGGACAGAAAGATTTTACTTTTTTTATGTTTGATGTTATGTTTGAGAGAGAGAGAGAGTGAGAGAGAGAGAGAGAGAGAGAGAGAGAGAGAGAGAGAGAGAGAGAGAGAGAGAGAGAAAGAGAGAGAGAGAGAGAGAGAGAGAGAGAGAGAGAGAGAGAAATGAGAGAGCGATGCAAAATTTGTGAGAAAAAAGTCCAAGACCAAATAAAGAAAAGATTTGGATAGATTAAAAATAGTAATAGGAATTCCATACTAAGCTGACAAAACCACACGATAAATACCAATTAGTGTCTCTCACTTTGACTATAAAGAGAAAAAGAAGAGAGAGAGAGAGAGAGAAAGAGAGAGAGAGAGAGAGAGAGAGAGAGAGAGAGAGAGAGAGAGAGGGGGGTGAGAGTGGGAGAGAGAGAGAGAATTCGAAAGAATGTGAGAGAGAGAGAGAGAGAATGCGAAAGAATGAGAGAGAGAGAGAGAGAGATAGATAGAGAGAGAGAGAGAAAGAGAAGGAGAGAGAGAGATAAAGACAGACAGAGCTAAAGAGAGAGAGAGAGTGAAAGTGAATCCACATGGAACTCGAAGAGACGAGAAAATGCGAAGAGGACAACCTTCCATAGCAGGAGAGTCTGCTATGAGAGAGAAAGGGAAAAGTCGTTTTTTTACTTCTCCGTCTTCCTTTCTCTTCCTGGGAGTCCAGTCACTCTTCGGCATCTTCCTCTTCTTCCTCTTCTCTCTCCTTCTCTAATATTATTATCATTCTCCTTCTCTTAAAATCATTTCTCCTTCTCTCTCTACTAATTATCTTCTTCCTCTACTTTTATTTCCTTCTTCTCCTTTAATTATCATTATCACATCTTCTTTAATCATTATTATTATTATCTTCTTTCTTCTCTATTCTTCTTGCTCCTCATTATCCCCCTCTTTCACCCACCCATCCTCCTCTCCCGACCTCTTCTCCCTCCTTTCTAAATACGGTAAAATCCACTAATG
This sequence comes from Penaeus japonicus, assembly GCA_017312705.2. Taxonomy (NCBI): domain Eukaryota; kingdom Metazoa; phylum Arthropoda; class Malacostraca; order Decapoda; family Penaeidae; genus Penaeus; species Penaeus japonicus. The sequence goes on from BOPN01000644.1 coordinate 87,526, forward strand.
ACATCCTCTTCCACCCCTAGCCCGCCCACACACACGCCCACGCCCTCACCTGTGGCAACCCCGCCTAGCTTCACACTGGTCCCGCCCACACGCCCCTGCCCACGACCTGCACGTAAACTGCGCTCTCTCTCTCTCTCTCTCTTCTCTTTCTATCTCTTCTCTCTCTCTTCTCTTTCTATCTCTTCTATCTCTTCTCTTCTTTTCCCTTCTCTCTCTCTCTCTCTCTCTCTCTCTCTCTCTCTCTCTCTCTCTTTCTTTCTCTCTCTCTCTCTCTCTCTCTCTCTCTCTCTCTCTCTTCTCTCTCTTCTCTCTCTCTCTCTCTCTCTCTCTCTCTCTCTCTCTCTCTCTTCCCTTTCTATCTCTTCTATCTCTTCTCTTTTCTCTCTCTCTCTCTCTCTCTCTCTCTCTCTCTCTTCCCTTTCTATCTCTTCTATCTCTTCTCTTCTCTCTCTCTCTCTCTCTTCCCTTTCTATCTCTACTATCTCTTCTCTTATCTCTCTCTCTCTCTCTCTCTCTCTCTCTCTCTCTCTCTCTCTCTCTCTCTCTCTCTCTCTCTCTCTCTCTCTCTCTCTCTCTTTCTCTCCATACAGCCTCGTTTTGTAACCAGGATAAACTGTAACCTGTATATAATGTGTGGGTAGTGTATGTTATATCGTGTTGTTTGATGTTTAATATATGTTTAATCTATCACTGCATGTGAATTCCTGCGACGAATACTCAACGAAAGACAGATATGTTATTAATACTTATCCTTGCATATATTTCTAGATTTACAGTGTACAGATATAAATACCGTGAAAATATAAGCCAGGGAATTCATTATGAATAGTATTCCCACACCATCAATTTGCACTATTCCTCTCAACATCAAGCACTCGGAAAGCAATCTAGAAAACTAGCCTTCGCCCTCATGTACTTCGGACGCTACAGGCCGAAAGGAGTGGGCGAAATAATTCTCCTAGATTGCTAGCCCACCTGATGGCGTCAGTGTGTGTAGGATGTGGTTTGTGTGTGCGTGGGAGAGAGAAAGAGAGAGAGAGAAAAAAAATACATACACGGGAGAAAACAAACTTAATTTTCGAACGACGCTGGGTTGGATTAGTACTTGTTGAGATGTTGAAGTCTCCAGGGTTCTGAATATCCTGCACGGTTAGATTTCCTGACTCTTGATATCAACACTGTAAGCTTGCAATATTAACGCTTCAGAACTCCTACTTCATTATTATTCAACACTACATCCTTC
>BOPN01000644.1:103919-111419 GCA_017312705.2 Penaeus japonicus
GGCTGATCAGCTGTTTGGCCATTCGGCTGATCAGCTGTTTGGCCATTCGGCTGATCAGCTGTTTGGCCATTCGGCTGATCAGCTGTTTGGCCATTCGGCTGATCAGCTGTTTGGCCATTCGGCTGATCAGCTGTTTGGTCATTCGGCTGATCAGCTGTTTGGTCATTCGGCTGATCAGCTGTTTGGTCATTCAGCAGATCAGCTGTTTAGCCATTCGGCTGATCAGCTGTTTGGTCATTCAGCAGATCAGCTGTTTAGCCATTCGGCTGATCAGCTTTTTGGTCATTCAGCAGATCAGCTGTTTAGCCATTCGGCTGATCAGCTGTTTGGTCATTCGGCTGATTAGTTGTTTGGCCATCCGGCTGATCAGCTGTTTGGCCATCCGGCTGATCAGCTGTTTGGTCCTTAATGAAGTGTCTCTGTGTTGAGCCTTATTAGGAAACGCGAAACGTCGGTCGGTGGATTCCTTTCGGGATGCAATTTGGAGCGAGCGAAAAGGCAGAGTCGAGGTACCAAGGTACTTTCTTTTCGCTCGCAGTCATACCAAAGAGGAGAGAGGTCATCTCTAGTACTGAGTTTCTGTTTGATATTATAGTTACATAAGCCGTATGGATCAACGCACTGGAGACATCTTAAGTATATTTCCACTGTTCTGCTACCAACAACCTCGCTGTATCTTTGTACGGGGAGTTTATATGGTGTAGTCTGACCCAGGACTAATACCTATACACACGTATGTGTATTTGTGCGTGCGTGTGTGTGTGTGTGTGTGTGTGTGTGTGTGTGTGTGTGTGTGTGTGTGTGTGTGTGTGTGTGTGTGTGTGTGTGTGTATGTGTGATTAGAAATAATTTGAAAGAGAAAAGGAAAGAGAGAGCAATGAGTATGTTAAGAGACCGAAGATAGACACGAGATGGTGTGTCTGTCTGTATATTTGTGTGTATGTATGTACATGCATTCACACACACATTTTTTATGCATGTGTGTATTTAGATAGATAGAATAATACGATTCATATGATGGAATTCTATCATGAATTAAAACTAAAATCTAGAATGAAACGATAATAGATTAATGATTCCTAAAATGACAGCTTAACGTTACGTGTTGGTTGAACGTAACATGTGAAGCCAATTCCCTTCACGTTTAAATCATCCATTAAGATCTACATCAAGAAAATATTAGATAGACATATAGACAGACATTCTCACCGATCTGGGAAAGGCCAAAAACAACCTCCCATCACCGACTCCCATCATTTGCATTATTAATCGACCGAGAGCATAAGTTGCAAGGAGTAAATCAATTGCACGGCAAGACGATGGTTTAGTCGTGGTGAGCGTGTGCGTGTTGTCGACCGCAACATCTGTACCGCAAAGAAACTCCGGAGAGGAACGCCTTCAAGAGAAAGAGGGGGAGGGGGGGGGGGGAGGGGGGTATATGTGTGTGTGTGCTATAGATAGGTAGTATTGGAGAGAGAGAGAGAGAGAGAGAAGGATAGATAGATGGAGGGAGAGAGAAGTAAAGAGAGGCAGACAGGTAAACAGATAGACAGCTGGACGAAAAGAGAGAGAGAAAAAACGAGAGAGAGAGTGAGTGAGAGATAGAGAGAGAGAGAGAGAGAGAGAGAGAGAGAGAGAGAGAGAGAGAGAGAGAGAGAGAGAGAGAGAGAGAGAGAGAAAACGAGAGAGAGAGGGGGGTAGAAAGAGAGAGAGGAGTGGGAGAGAGAGAGAGAAAGAGATAGAAAGAAAAAGAGAGAGAGAGAGAGAGAAAGGGGAGAGAAGAAAAATAGAGAGAAAGAGAGAGAGAATGACATTGATAATGATGATAGCACTAATGATAATGATAATATTTATCATGATAGTAATGCCACCAATAATAATAATAATAATAGTAAAAACAATAAAAAATTATAATGATAATGATGATCATGTAAACAGTAATAACGATACTAATAATAACGATGAAAATAATGATCATAAAAATATCAATAACACTAACAACAAAACAAAAACAAAAAAGCAACACAAAATGACCAAAAACGAAAACCGAACCATCGCACAATCTCCCAGAAGTCTCGACGGAATGCGAGTTGCACCGACTGTTTATCGTATTAGACAGAAAGTAAATCCCCGCGCATTCTCTCGTGTGGTTAGGAAATGAGCTCAATTATGAGAGATCATTTGAATATGAATTTTTGGATAATGAGGTCTTAATGAGTGCCGGGTGATGTTGTGCACAATGCGGGAGGAAGAGAAATTTTTTTTGGGCGAGTCGTGCCTTGTGCACTGTGTAGGGCCCTCTCCCTCCCCCTCCCCCTCCTCCTCCTTCTCCTCTCTCCACCGTCTCTTTCTCTCACTTTTATGCTCGTGCTCTCTTTCTCTCTGTATTTGTTCTTTGTTTTTTCCTTCTCTATTTCTCTATTTTCCTATTCCCCATCTCATTTACATTTTCTCGTTCTCTTCCCCCTCTCTCTCTTCCTATCTCTCTCTCTCTCTCTCTCTCTCTCTCTCTCTCTTCCTATATCTCTCTTTCTCTCTCTCTCTATCTCTCTTCTTCTCTCTCTCTCCCCTTCTCTCCCCCCCCCTCCTTCCTCCCTTCCCCTTACCCCTCTTCCAAAATCCCCTCAACCACCCCCCCCCTCCAAAAAAAAAAAAAAAAACCACCCCCTTTTCTCCCCTTATTAAATCCTAACCAGGTCGCATGATTAAGCCTAAGGAAACCTCCCCCTCCCCTCCACCCCCCCACCCGTGTCCATTAATTAAATGCGGTTTTCATCTAACAGCAGGTTGATTTATGATCTACTTTCTACTCCATCATCGAGTGGATGAGATGTCTCTTGGGTTGATGGATGATGGGTGAGAGGGCGTCGGGCATTGGATGATTTCGATGTTGGGATGGTGGTTAGGGTAATGGTGGTTAGGGTGATAATGGTATTGGTTGTTATGATGATTATGGTATTGGTAGTTATGATGATAATGGTAATGGTTGTTACGATGGTTATGGTATTGGTAATTTTGATAATGTTAATGGTAATTATGATGATAATGGTAATATTAGTTATGATGATTATGGTGTTGGTAATTTTGGTGATAATGGTAATGGTAGTTATGATGTTTATGGTAATGGTAATTATGATGATTATGGTGTTGGTAATTAGGATAATAATGGTAATGGTAATTACGATGATAATGGTATTGATAATCATGAGAATAATAATGATGGTACACGTTACAGCTGATCATCTCACGGTGATGATAACACAGCAGGTTCTACTCACACTGATGATAATACAACAGGTTATACTCACGGTGATAAAAATACAACATTTTTTCGCATTCAAGATTTAATGCCGCCATTCAAAAACACGAGAGAGTATTTGTTCACATAGTGATCCTCACTGACCAAAGCATTGAGCAAAATGAACAGAGAAAATTATAATAACAGTGATAATAACAGAAACTGATAATAATGATATGATAATGCAGATACAAAGTGCTTATCTGTCTTGCATTTTAAAAAATAACCACAAGAGAAAGTAAAAGAAAATAGTTAATGATAATAACAAACACATAAGGACATTTGACACTATTCGGTTAACTTGCATAAGGAAAATTATATTGATAACAAATATCAAAGATAAAAATAATAATAATTAAGATAATAATAGTAATAACAATGACAATAGTGATAATAATAATGATGATGGTAATAATAATAATAACAATAATAATAATAATGATGATGATAATAATAACAATAATAATAACGACAACAATGATAACGGTATTGATAATGATAATGATAATTATAATAATAATAATAATAATAATAATAATAACAGTAATAAAAGTAGAATAATAATAATGAATATGATAATGATAATAATAATAAGGATGGTGATAATAATAAAAGTAACTATAATAAAGATAATAACAACAACAAACATAATAATTGGCAGTGCTTGTTTACATCCTAGCTTCGACACACACATTACACACACTGACTCCTTCACATCATTTTAACATCACTTGACACATCATTCTTCTCTTGTTTCTTTATTGTTCTGTTCTTTGCATTTTTATCTCTCTACTTTCTTTCTTTCTTTCCTATCATTTTCCTATTTATTTTTTTTCCTTATCTTGTTTTTTCTTCTTTTTCTTCTCCTTCTTCTAATTCTTGTCTTCCCTTACCTCTACTTACTTTCTTCTTTTCACATCTCTCTTGCTTTACCCTTCTCCTCTTTCTGTTTTTATTTATTATCTTCTTCCCGTTTCTTCTTCTTCTTTTCATCATCTTCTTCATCTTTTCATCATCTTCTTCTTTTCATCATCTTCTACTTCTTTTCCTTCTACTTTTTAGTTTCATTCTCCTTCTTCATCCTTTTCTTCTCTTCCTCCTCCTCCTCCTCCTTCGTCTTCTTCGTCTCCAACTCTAATCTGCTTTCGCTTTCTGCTTCTTCAGGAGAATCGGCAAGGTCACGATGGCAATGGCGATGAGAATTCCAAGCAGAGTCGTAAGCAGGATCAGCAGAAGCAGGTAGACATCTGCGTTGCTCTGCTGAAGGAGGTATAGCGGGCTTGCAGGGGGCTTGTATCTGTTGGTGGGGGGAAGAGGGGGAGGGAGGGGGGGGGGGGTAAGGTTATTCATCTGTTGTATATCGGTGTTGGTTTGGTTCTTTGTCTGCTTGCGTGTCTTTCTCTTTCTCTCGTTTTGTTTTTTCGCTTTCGCTTTTTCTCTCTTTCTCTTTCTCTTTCTCTGTCTCTCTCTCTTTCTCTTTCTCTTTCTCTTTCTCTTTCTCTGTCTCTGTCTCTGTCTCTGTCTCTGTCTCTGTCTCTGTCTCTGTCTCTGTCTCTGTCTCTGTCTCTGTCTCTGTCTCTGTCTCTGTCTCTGTCTCTGTCTCTGTCTCTGTCTCTGTCTCTGTCTCTGTCTCTGTCTCTGTCTCTGTCTCTGTCTCTGTCTCTGTCTCTGTCTCTGTCTCTGTCTCTGTCTCTGTCTCTGTCTCTGTCTCTGTCTCTGTCTCTGTCTCTGTCTCTGTCTCTGTCTCTGTCTCTGTCTCTGTCTCTGTCTCTGTCTCTGTCTCTGTCTCTGTCTCTGTCTCTGTCTCTGTCTCTGTCTCTGTCTCTGTCTCTGTCTCTGTCTCTGTCTCTGTCTCTGTCTCTGTCTCTGTCTCTGTCTCTGTCTCTGTCTCTGTCTCTGTCTCTGTCTCTGTCTCTGTCTCTGTCTCTGTCTCTGTCTCTGTCTCTGTCTCTGTCTCTGTCTCTGTCTCTGTCTCTGTCTCTGTCTCTGTCTCTGTCTCTGTCTCTGTCTCTGTCTCTGTCTCTGTCTCTGTCTCTGTCTCTGTCTCTGTCTCTGTCTCTGTCTCTGTCTCTGTCTCTGTCTCTGTCTCTGTCTCTGTCTCTGTCTCTGTCTCTGTCTCTGTCTCTGTCTCTGTCTCTGTCTCTGTCTCTGTCTCTGTCTCTGTCTCTGTCTCTGTCTCTGTCTCTGTCTCTGTCTCTGTCTCTGTCTCTGTCTCTGTCTCTGTCTCTGTCTCTGTCTCTGTCTCTGTCTCTGTCTCTGTCTCTGTCTCTGTCTCTGTCTCTGTCTCTGTCTCTGTCTCTGTCTCTGTCTCTGTCTCTGTCTCTGTCTCTGTCTCTGTCTCTGTCTCTGTCTCTGTCTCTCTCTCACACACACACACACACACACACACACACATATATATATATATATATATATATATATATATATATATATATATATATATATATATATATATACATATCTGCCAAAAATATATATTTAAGTGTGTCTGTACTTTATGTATGTATGTGTGTGCGTGTGTATGTATGTGTGTGTGTGTGTGTGTGTGTGTGTGTGTGTGTGTATGTGATTATACACACACACACACAAACATCCATCAATCCATCTCCCTCTATACACACAACTCTACATTAACTCGCTCGCAGAGAACGCGATCACCAACATCAACCACAACAACACCACCAAAAACAACGAACACAACACCACTAATAACCCAAACAACAACACCATGAAAAAAACAATAAATAAATAAAACACAACAGCCAACACGAGTACCAAGAGAAACAAAAACACCGCCCCCCCCCCCACCCACCAAAAAAAGACCCTAACAGCAACCACACCACCACCAACAAACACCAACCACACAACCACACAACCACCACCCCCTACCCCCCATCCCCCTTACCTGAGGGAGCTAGGGCGCCTCAGGACCCGTTCCAGGGCGAAGAGGAGGCGGTCGGACGGCGAGAGGGACGAGTCATGCAGATCCTCGGCGATACTCCGCCCACGCTCTCGGTAGCTGTGAGGGAGAGAGGGAGGGAGGGGAGAAAGGGAGGGGAGGGAGGGTTTGAGGGGGGGAGGGATTGGGGTAAGGGAGAGGGAGGGAGGGAGGGAGGGGGGAAAGGAGGGGTGGGATGAGGGATAGGAGAAGAGAGGGAGGGAGGGAGGAAGGGAGGGAAAGAAGGAGGGAGGGAGAGGAGGAGGGGATGGTGAGGGAGATAGGGGGAAGGAGAGCAGGAAGGGGAGGGAGAGGGAGAGAGGAATGGAAAGAGTGAGGGAAAAGGAATGGGAGAGCAAGAAGGAGAGAGGGAGAGGCGGAGGGGAAGTTGGAAGAGGGTGAGGGAGAGTAGAAGAGAGAGGGGGAGAAGGAGAAAAACTATCATTATCAAATAATAAACATTGATAAAACAACATTCTTGTTTAAATGCAACAGATCAAATAAAAATCAATAAAATACGTAATGATTGCAAAACATACTAACTTCTTCTAAGATTCTCATAGGCTAATAGGAATAGACGCAAATAATATTTCACCTAAACACATTACGATGTTCATAATCACATGTACGCTATTATATCCAATATAATATACTATATTCATTCAAATAAATTTCATGTGCATTTTGCGTGGAAATATTGAATTCTAATAAAAGAAAATTCTAGTTCATATCAAAATGAAATCTCAATTACTGTTCGACTTTAGGTTCGTAAGAAATGTGAAAGCGAAAGTAAGAAAGTATCATGACACTGATTATAATATAAAGATATCATCCTCTAAATTATGATATCGTGAAAATATATAACTATATTCCCGAGACGTAAATCCCCTTTTTTCGTAAAAAAAAAAATATAGAAATAAAAGTTTAATCCCATGAATTACATTATTCATGAAAAAAACGTGATTTATTAATGAGAACATAATTCTTTTTAGATATCTTTGTGAAAGTTTTCTACCATTCACCTTTCTAAGAATAGTCTTATCATTTGGAAGTGTATAATGAGGCAATGATGTAGATTAGTGTAAAATCATATCAGAGTTTCAAGAAATTATTTAATATAAAAATGATAACTTGCAATATATGTAACAATACTGATGATCCTGATTATAATGATAATGGTAGTAATGATAATAATGATTGTAATAAATTGATGATAACAATAATAATGATGATGAATTATAATGATAATTATGATAATGATAAT
>BOPN01000644.1:126419-138919 GCA_017312705.2 Penaeus japonicus
ATCATTATCATTATTAGTACTATCATCATGAACATTAGTATTATGATCATCATTAGTATCATCATTGTAATCTTTATCCTTAGTATGAATATTATTCTTATCATTATTAATATCATCATTATTACTATTATCATTATTATATTATCATAATCATTATCATCATTATCACTATTAGCATGGCTATCATCATCATCATTACTATAATCATCATTATCCTCATCATCAGTATTGATTATCATTAATATCATTGTTGTTATCACTTTAGCACTATCATCATAATCATGATAATCCTTATTGTGATAATGATAATAATAATTACTATTATTACTATTATTATTATCATTATTATCGATCTTGTTGATATTACCATTATTTTTTAAATGTCATCATTACTATTACAGTTATCATTATCGTTACAATTATCATTATTGCTATCATTATAATTAATGTTATCATTAACATCGTTACTATCATTATATTGTCACCATCATTATCCTCATTACTACTATTAATATCACCATTACTGGCATGATCACCACTGCCATATAAGTAATATCATTAACACTATCTTCATCATTAACATTATCATTCTTATCATTTCTTTAGTTTTATGATAATAGTAATCATGATCATTTTCATTATCATTTCACGAATAAAGAATGGCATTAGGTTATCAAAGTAGAGCCTAGATTATACATAATTCTTTGAAAAAAAATCACTTATGCTGAAGAACAAAGTAATTTCGATAAAAAGGAATATTCATAATAGCCTTGAAATCAATCTAAATAATGAAAACTTAAGCATATTAACGCTAATCGCAATTTTTAATCGAAATGTGTTACAGGTAAAAGACAAAAAATATGATGCTAAGGACAATAGGAATTAAGAGTTTTCCCTTTTTTATATATATAATCAGGCAAAATGAACTATACATATATATTCAAAATATTTTTTTAAATGTGTTAACACGTAAAGAAACATAAAAACAACAAAAGCGACAACAGGAATAAGATCCATCTCAAATCAAAATTAATGCTTTTCCTATTATCTAAACCAGTTTGTTTAACCAACTTCACAGCAAATTCTAAACAAAATCTAACATATACTAACCTGTTCAGCCCCACGAGCTTGAACTCCAGCGATGCACATGACCGCAAGGAGAGCGGCGTGACCTAATATCACCCACTCGCGCATATTTACACCTACTGGACAGCTTCCTAGATTAAGATGACCTGTTTCGAGAGGTCTGGTAGGTTCTAAGTTGACTTTCTCGGGTCAAGAGGCTTATTTTTTTGTCTTTATTTATCATGTATTATGATTTATTCATTTATCGTAAGTGTTTCGTGGTTCAGTTTTGTGGAGTTGTTGTTGTTGTTTTGTTACCAGGAGGGTTCTTTTCTTCTCCTTTTCTTTCTTTCTGTCGTTCTTTTGCTCTGAGTAGATTGGCCTTCAAGTGTAATGATTGTGTGACACGTCTGACGGCTGCCGAGTGAGGTACTACGAGCGTAATCTTAATCTTTTTTTTTCGTTCTTCTTCTTCTCCGGTCTTCGTTTTAAGTACCTTGAATCGTTGTCCCTTGTTTATACACGGTTTAATAATAATAATGATAATAGCACTGCACACTCCGTATGCCTTGACACCATATATGGAGAGAGAAGGATACACACACAAGCACACAGACACGTTCACGTCTAACCTCCCCCCGTGACAGGCTGGCAGTGTCACCCTTCAGGATGCCACAAGCTGTGATGACCTGCCTCCACCCTTTCCCCCCTCTCCTCCTTCCCCCGTTACCCCCTCTCCCTCCTCCTTCGCCCATCACCCTCCCTCCCCTCATAACCTTTCCCCTCGTGTAGCCACTTCTCGTATTTTCTCCCCTCTGATTTTCCTTGCTACTTTGAAATACTTTCTTTTAATCATTTTTACAAGGAAAGAAAGGGCAGTTTTGGATTTTTGTATCGGGAATGCCTTGTTTTTTTTACTATTTCTGCTGGAATAAGACTTGTTACTTTAATCGTAAGTCCAAATTATGAAAATATTTAAAAAACGACGAAACGCACTGAAAAATAACTTCGCCCTTGGGTAAGAGTAGCACTGCATCTGGAATTGACATCAACCGGAGAAATTCTAGAAAAAGAACAACGAACAGAAAGCTTTCTAATTGATATTGTACTTTTAACGGTTGAATTATTGAAACAAATATGAAACAATAACCTAGAAAATATCAATTTAAATATTTGAAGATGTCTCCGCCCGTCTATAGTAATATATAATGATGACAACCATAGGTCTGCTATCAAACAATTTTATAATGATTAAATTTAGTTATACTATTCACACGATATCAGAGGGACAAAAACATACATGTAACTAATAATTATCTTTAAATAAAGGGCCTTTGACAACTGAAAACGGGCAGCTGCGTCCTGCTGTAGTTGCCAAAGGTCGCTTTCTCCTTCATCAAATCAAAATCACACGCACAATTTCTTAAGAAAAAAAATCTCCCAAAGACAATTCTATACGAAAAAAGAGAGAAAAGATAAACATATCATTACCAACAAGGAAAAGAGTAAGAAATAAAAAAAACTAGATCTTTTGAAAACTATTCATAAAAGTGAGGGGAAATTTTGAAGAAAATGAGCGCGGGAAACAAGTCACAACTTCCACGTCCTCAAAGAAAAGCCGCGGCGCGATATGTGTTGGTAGGTTTCGTTCACGCGTTCCTTTCGCTGTGTACGTGGAGAAATGTTTATGAAATAATGAGAAGGAGAGGGAGAGGGGAAGGAGGGAGAGAGAGAAGGGGGGAACTTGGGAAGAGGGAAGGAGGAAGAGAGGGAAGAGGGGAGAGGAGGAGGGAAAAGGGGAAGCGGGAAGAGGAGAAAGAGAGAGAGAGGAAAGAGGGGAAGAAGGGAGAGGGGGGTGGGTTGACTGATTGGCATAAAGAGGGAAAAAGATGGGAGAAGAGAGAGAGTGAGAGAGGGAGGGAACGAGAGAGGGAGAGTTAGAGAGAGAGAGAGAGAGAGAGAGAGAGAGAGAGAGAGAGAGAGAGAGAGAGAGAGAGAGAGAGAGAGACAGAGAGAGAGAGAGAGAGAGACATTTTTGACTTTGACGAGTTTATTGAGACAAGTGATTACGTACATCTCAAAAGGATGAGGTAACATAGGTTATCCTCACCCCAATCTTAGTCCCTCTTTGGGCTCAAATATATTTTACAAAACCTTACAGCTATGTCAACATGTTGAAATATATACAAAGACGGGTCAATCACAAGCATACACAATTAAATGTTTACATATCAGGAGAACGATATAACAGAATGGATTATCACCCTCAGCATGCAAAGTCCTCTCCTAAAGTCACATGATTACATACTTAATATATGTGGCGCACATATATGTTAATAATATATATGTATGCTCCCGGAGGAAAGAATTTATCAGAAAGTCAAGAAGTATGTTTGTATTTAACAGGATGATGTATCATAAATGATATTCATTCACATCTCAATAAAATCCTACTTGGGCTATCGTAGTCTCGGCAGAAGGGAAGTCACAATCGGGTATACACTGTTGTCAACTACAATTATGTGGTCGATGCGAAGTGTTTGTACTTCTTTAAAATTTGTATTACCTGGCCATTTCTAAGCATCCATACAGCTTGTTCGGGGAGTCCAGCTATCTCTGAGTTTCTGTAGATCTGAAGCATGGGACACTGTAAGATATAGTGTACTAAGGTGTGTGACCTTGGTGACCTACACACCCTGCATTCTGTTTTCAGTTCACCTGTCGGGACACCTAACTCCCAATAGTATTTATACCCTAACCTAATTCTCATGTGCACAGAGTCTTTCCACTTGCTCTTGCCCCTCCCATAAGCGAAGTCTGTGTTCATCGCTAGATGCATATAGTGTTGCAACGTTTCGCTCGTTTCAATCAATTCGCCTTTCTTAATCTCATCATAGTCTAACTGCATCCTCTTGATATTGCTCCTTGCCTGCTTAAGAGTCCGAGCACTTTGTATGTCCACCTCACATTTTTTAGCTGCCTCCTTCGCTACCTCATCCACAGCCTCATTAAGGGTGATACCGACATGCGATGGGATCCAGACGAATGAGAAAGAGAATGAAAGAGAATGAAAGAAAGAGGGAGGGAGAAAGAACGTTCGTCCGTTCGATGCAGTTTCCATGACGCAACTTGAGTTCGATAGACGTCATCCTCCGTCAACAAGAAACACATAAACGCTCATAGATATTCGAAATACTAAATGTATTCACTTACAAATGCAAAAATATCCAATCATATATATATGCGTGTGTCTGTGTGTGCTGTAAGTATATCAAACACATATCCTGTCATGTTTAGTGTGTATGATTGGATATTTTTGCATTTGTAAGTGAATACATTTAGTATTTCGAATATCTATGAGCGTTTATGTGTTTCTTGTTGACGGAGGATGACGTCTATCGTACTCAAGTTGCGTCATGGAACTGCATCGAACGGACGAACGTTCTTTCTCCCTCCCTCTTTCTTTCATTATCTTTCTCATTCGTCTGGATCCCATCGCATGTCGGTATCACCCTTAATGAGGCTGTGGATGAGGTAGCGAAGGAGGCAGCTAAAAAATGTGAGGTGGACATACAAAGTGCTCGGACTCTTAAGCAGGCAAGGAGCAATATCAAGAGGATGCAGTTAGACTATGATGATATTAAGAAAGGCGAATTGATTGAAACGAGCGAAACGTTGCAACACTATATGCATCTAGCGATGAACACAGACTTCGCTTATGGGAGGGGCAAGAGCAAGTGGAAAGACTCTGTGCACATGAGAATTAGGTTAGGGTATAAATACTACTGGGAGTTAGGTGTCCCGACAGGTGAACAGGAAAAAGAATGCAGGGTGTGTAGGTCACCAAGGTCACACACCTTAGTACACTATATCTTACAGTGTCCCATGCTTCAGATTTACAGAAACTCAGAGATAGCTGGACTCCCCGAACAAATGTAAATGTAAATGTAAATGTAAATGTAAATGTAAATGTAAATGTAAACGTAAACGTAAACGTAAACGTAAACGTATATGTATATGTATATGTATATGTAAATGTAAATGTAAATGTAAATGTAAATGTAAATGTAAATGTAAATGTAAATGTAAATGTAAATGTAAATGTAAATGTAAATGTAAATGTAAATGTAAATGTAAACGTAAACGTATATGTATATGTATATGTATATGTATATGTATATGTATATGTATATGTATATGAATATGAATATATATATATATATATATATATATATATATATGTGTATATATATATACTGTATATGTGTGTGTGTGTGTGTGTGTGTGTTCGCATAGGCACACACAGGCACACACGCGCACACACGCACGTCCACACGCCCACACCCATACATAACATCCATATATTCATACATGCCCTTTACCTCGATCGTGTTGCCGAATCCCAAAGCAAAGTCTCACCATCCTACAGCCTTCTGAGCAAGCAGAGGCCAAGCCTCAGGAACCGGCCTTGACCTCAGTGTATCACGTTACTCCTCCGCTCTGTGGCTACTCACTTGCTTGATGGATTTCGATTTGCTCATGCGATTATTCTCGTCTTGTGGTGGTTGTGAGCATAACAATGAATTACTGTTGTTGTTTTTAATTCATGTATAACATTAAAAAAAAATTTAATGTATGACAACTTCAACCAATTTGTCCATATCATTTTTTTCTTTCTTTTCTCCAGATCCAAATGGTGTTTCATAGGTGATCAAAACAAGGTAAAAAAGGTTGTAAGTTTAATATACAAGGAAATTTTGAAACGGACTTAAGATTACGTAGGCTCATGCACCCTAAACCATACCATACATCTGTTGCACCATATGCAATGAAAATGATGATCCAAACTCTAGGATATATATATGGTTAAACCAGCCTTAATATAAACAGATGCTTACAACCTGTTTACAGTGGTAAACTATGTACAAGATTACATACATAAGGCATAATCAATACATATAATGGCCTGCATATATTTTTTTTATACAGTTTTCCTGATACAAACTTATCATTACTGGAAATTCATCTTTGCACATGATTCATGACTAACTTTGTTAAAGTATTCCACAGGTATATCATTTACTTTCGTAAAAAAAAAAAAAAATCATTACACAGATATAATATCAATCATTCCTATATATATATAAAAAAAAAACGGGAACTGACTAGTACAGCATCTTAAATGGCTGAAGTTAGTAACCCATCGGTAGTATCAATACATTAAGCTATCACTCTATAAAAAAAAAATAATAATAATAATGATAATAACAATAAAAAAAAGATGCAAAATACATCTATCCTATTGCATGATCTTTACGATATAGGGTACTTGGGCACTCGGAAAGGAAGAGAACGGCAGAACAAAAGAAAGAAAAGAAATGTAGAGAAATCATTCTTAAGTAGAAATGAAAGATATTGTATTGTCTGTCGGTTAATCTATATATGAATATATATGCAAATAAAATTGAATACAAAAGCAAACACACAAACAAAAAATTGGCAACAGTAACCAAAGATGTAACAATATTCATCATTATCTCATCACTTGTGGCATTCTTCCATCTCTGTTCAGATTCCCTCCCAGAAAATGCCAACATTTGCATTGGCGCTACCATCTTATATATATATATTATTTTCATAACCATTCACATTGCTTTCTTATTTTTGCTCCTAATTTTCACCAGACTTCCAAAATAACTTTTTTCATATTACAAATATATGATTGTAATGTTATGATCTAATACATGCACATGATTGATGCTAAATACTGTATACATCATTTTTTTTCTCTCTCAATCTCTCTCTCATTTATTCGCAAAGAAACCACTCTTTGATTCATTCTCCTGTTATATGCACATCAACAAAAAGCTTTAGGTTGGATAAAATTTCAACTTTGTCTTATCTTTTTAGATTAATAATGACATAAATGTAGAGGGAATATTTCTAGCAGGATGTAGAAAATTTTATTATTTTTTTCTCATTGCTATTTTTTTCTAGTATGGGGGCTTATTCTCTCTACTCCACATAACCAATTGGTTACACCTTGTAAACGGATATCTAGTGCGCAACTATAGAACTGATTAAGGAACAAGCATACCTCAGTTTTAAACAGAAGAACCTTAGTCTAAATCTACATTGTTTTTTTAATTGTTTTTTTTATTTTTATTTTTTGTATCTTTTGTGCACTTTAAAATGTTATCACATCTTTCCCTATTGAAGCAAGATGTATCTGATTGGGATAATCTGCCACATTCATGTTATGTGGTGATATGTATACAAGAAAAAAAGGGAGGGGGTTGGTTATTTTCTTCTTCTTCTTTTTTTTACATCAATTTACAGCATGACTTTCAGAACTATGATGTAACACAATTTCAAAAAAGGAAGAAAAAAGAAAAAAAGAAAAAAAAACAAAAAACATCAGAAAATTAATGAACAGACAAATCACTGGATTCCTCTTCAAAACATAGCATAGGTAATACTGTCAGTGTCGTACCTTAGCCAAGACATATACACAGACACGAAACACTTGGGAGGCCGAACTCCCTCTCCACAATCGGGACAATCACGACCTGCCTCCCCATTATCATATTACTCCTCCTCTTCTTCATCACTTCCAAACCACAATGACCAGTAAGGGTCTCGTTCTTGCCCGTGGCATCGTCTTCTTTGTTCTCCTCCTCTTCTTCCTTCTCCACGACTTCCCCTCGTCTCCATCCGGTGTAAATGTCCTCCTCTTGCTCCTCCTCCTCCTCCTCCTCGTCTTTGGATATCCCAGTCTCGCAGCGTTGCTTCCATCTCCGTCTCTCGCTTCCTTGGTGGCAGAAGGTCCCACTGTCGTCCTCTCACATCAGGGGCTCCACGTAGTTGCCCGGGAAGAGCCCAGTGACCCCATTCATGACTCCCTCCCACCAGCCATCGTCGTTCTTCTTGATGACGTAGATGACTGCGTTCTCGGAGAAGCTCAGCTCGTCCTCCTTGTCGGCTGAATAGTCATACACTGCAATGACTGCGGGGGTGGGGAAGTGTGGTGTAGCGGAGGAAGGCGACGATCAAGAGGGAGAGGGAGGGAAGGAAAGAAAAAGAAAAAGAAAAAGAAAAAGAGAGAGAGAGAGAGAGAGAGAGAGAGAGAGAAAGGGAGGGGGAGAGGGAGAGGAAGGGGAAGGAAGCAGAGGAAGAGGAAGAGGAAGAGGGAGAGAGAGAGTAGTGGAGTTGGGGGGTGGGAGAAAGTGAGAAAGAGAAAGAGAGAATACAAAAATACATTAGTCACTGTTTTCCTTTTCTTTTTTTCTTAAAGGCTATAATATGAGCTCATGGAGAGCAGAGTCTCAAGGCAAACTCTGTGCAATACGATGTGATATGAGCCTTTTGTTACAAACATACAGAGATACATGAATGTACAGTAGATACACATGGAGAAAGTCAAAGATGTACAAAACTAATTTAAGTGTAAGAGTTATGAAAAAGTGTCTGCTGTTTGTATGTGTGTGAGTATGAATGTGAGTTAGTGTGTGTGTGTGTGTGTGTGTGTTTTGTGTGTATGTGCATGTAAGTCAAGTATTTCAATCAATACTTACAATAGATATGAATATAAAAACAGCAATAAACTAAAGTAATCATAAATTAGACATTTTAAAAAGAGCAGGTGCTAGGGGTTATTCAAAGAATGGTACTTGAATAACTTTACTGATATCAAATTAAAGCATAGGGATAAGAAAAATATTCAGTGTGCAGCATTAACAATAATAATAATAATAATAATAATAATAACAAATTAATAAATTTAAGCACAGGCATCAATCTTATCCTTACACAGGTGAAAAAAGGAAAAGGACTTAATCATCACTTAAATGACTTTGAAATATTTCCTGTTTTCTGAATAAACTTTTGTGAAATAATACAGGGTGATTTTTAAGAGTAGAAATTAAAGAGGCATATGCAACCCAGTGCTGCAAATTATTAAAAATAAAACACATACATAAGCATGTATGTGTATGCATATGTGTTTCGTTTCATTTCATGCTGAAAGCCTTAAAATCATTTGAATGTTCCTTACAAAGACCATGCATTACTGCTTTCATTTTCTGTGTCTATGTTCACTTTTATTTACTTTATATGTACCAAATGCAAAATGGTTTGATAATGTTCTTCATTATTTCTAATTTTCAATGCACCTCTGACTAATATAAATCACCTTATATTCTCAACAAAAAATAACAAAATCCATTAAAAAAGAACAAATGAAAAGATAACCAAAGCCACCCATACTCTGACTAGGCTATTTATCCACAATGGTGAAATCGTTGGATGATGACAATGGAATTAATCTATCTCTATTTTCTTCAACAATGATACACTCACAGGTTGATACGATTCATGAACGATCCCCACTGTAAGTACTTGCAGAGGAGAGACAGTCATACCGTCATAAAAGATCCTTTTTATCAATAATAAAATTTTCACAGGTTATTTAATTTTGGGGCTGTGTTATATACTTGCCCCTAATTGTACCTGTACAGGTCATAGTTCTAAAGTTCCATGCAGCCTCTGGTATTACATAAATCGAGACTTAAAATACAGTTTGGAAAGGGGATCTGCCAGAGCAATACATCTCTCTCCCTTTTTATCTTTCTTTCTCTTTTCTCTTTCCTCTTCCCTCCTCCTCCTCCTCCTCCCCTTCCTTCTTTAAAAAAAAAACAGCAAAACTTTATGGATATGACTTGGGAGATTATCGTCTGCAGAAAACAATCGTGCACAGGAGTGTTTATACAGGGATGATTCGAATAACACACTGGAGAGTGAACAACCCATTTTGGGACACTGCACCTTGACTCTGCCGTTCCCGAAACCTCAGGAGTACTCAGTGATCTGCCTATGTTGAAGGGATGGATATGTGGTCATCACTCATCCTACATACTTGTGAATTCCTAGCCTATATTCTTGTCAAGGATGATATGTGTGTATGTCCTTATATTCACCATCAAGTTCAAAAACTGCATATCAGGCAAGATCATGAACTAGGTATAAGGTAAAAATGTTGTAGTTCCTGCAAGCAACTGTCATTCAAACTAGTGTGTGTGTATGGGTTCTATAATATCATAAACATTCTCTCCAACAACTTCAAAAACCATTTCTCAAAATTCAATTTACAAAACTGAATTACATGAATCAAAATACTTAAATGTGATAAACGTTTTTTCTTATCTCTTAAACAACCAAAACTGAGTACAAAAAAAAATTATTTCATATATAATACTCAAATATACACATACATTATGACCTAAGAAGCTACAAGAATAATGATGACTGCTAACCCAATGATGCTGAGTGTATGTATACATACACTGACCGCCACAGTTTTATTAATTATATATTGTCTTGAAAATAGATAGTTCCTCAAGCAATTAATCGCCAAGGAGTCAATAGCTAGGCACAACTGACTGCACCTGTCTATCCCATTCCTTGAATATTTGTGAAAAAAGTCTTGCTTTCATATCTTAGTTGCTAACACTATAATGAAAAAAGTAATGATAACAATAATAATCATAATCATAATCATAATCATAATCATTATCATAAACATAATAATAATAATAGTAACATAGATATCAGAAGCAATAAAAGTAATAAAATACATTTTTTATTTTTTAAAGAAATGAGGTAAAAAAGGTGAGTTCAGGTAGGTAGGCCTAGTAAGTGACTCATTGGTGACATGGCACTTGCACAGCAATCTATAGGTACAAAATATTTACAATACAAAATAGTCGACTGTGCACATTCTTGGCGTCGGTGAATTAAGTCAGTTACAAGTACTCTGGTCAGTCTATTAATTTCTTCTGTTATCACAGGTAACTTAAAATCACAACAACTGTCAGTTTATTGACAGTTGACAGTTATGGTTCATTTACTATTTCAGCCCATGTTTCACAGTATAAAAACAATAAGAGAAAATAAAATGAAATATAGAAAAGATTATAAATATATAATAATAGTCTCGACCCCAAAAAGGACATACACGCTAAATGTGGGGCAACCTGTACCATTATTCCAAAAGAACCAAGATAATGATTATAATCCTCTTGACCTATAGATTTCAAAATAAACATTTTTTTAAATTTTTTTGTGCGGATTGAATTTGAGTAGAAATATGATTGACTGGAACACTTCTGTGGCAAATCATAAAACAGCATGTCCTTTAGGGGGTTAAACAAACACTTCAATCCTAGAAACAAAATGATGATGACAATAATGATGATAATGATTACATAGACAATAAAAATAATGATAATAATGATGATGATGATAATATGGATAATAAAAAATAAAAAATAAAATGATAATGATAATATAGATTATAACAATAATGCTAATAATAATAATAATAATAATAATAAAATAATAATAATGATAAAATAAAAGCAACAATATAATTCAAGAAATACAGCCAAAGCTACATGCTGGCTCATTTCTTGTGCACTGGGTAGGATGTGCCACAAAATTCCACTGAAGAAAGCAGGGCTTCACTTCAACGACAAAAGAAAGCCGCGAGTGTTCCTCTCAACGTAAGCATAAAACATTCGTTCACAAATCATATTCATAAACATCAGCCAAAAAACACAAGATTTTGGGGGTAACTTATGTGAATGTATATTTATTTTCTTATTCATCTATTTTATCTATCAATTTTTATCTATTATTTTTTACCTTTCTCCAAGTAGTGGGGGGGCACCGCTGGGGGGTTAGGGCCTGGGACACGGTGAGGGGCTGGGTCGTCATTCATGGCTATAACGAACCAAAGGGGAGGGGGGAAAAAGGATTCTTTTAATAACACACACCTACGACAGTTAACATGTCTATGCAGCTATGTCCTTTTTTTTTCTTCTTTTCTTTTTAACTACATTTCTTCTGATAATATATATACATATATATACATATATATATATATATATATATATATATATATATATATATATATATATATATATATATATATATATAAAAGGCATAGCTGCATACTTACAAAGACTCCCTTTCTCCATTCTGTTTCCTTCCATCCTCTCCCCTTGTCAATACTACTCCTTTTTACTTTTATCGCCTCATATTTCATATACACACATTATCACTCCCACTCCCACTCCCACTCAATCACTCACTCACACACACACACACAGACACACACACACACACACACACACACACACACTCACACACACACACACATACACACTAACAATCACTCACTCACACACTCACTAACTCACTCACTAACAATCACTCACTCACACACCCATTATCACTCACTCACTCATTCACTCTCCCAAACCCACATCCTCCCTTTCTCCCTCTCTCCTTCTCACCCTCCTCATCTTCCTCCCTCCCTCCCTCTCTCTCCCATCACTCCAAAACAATAGAAGGAAAAACAATTAACAAATGAAAAA
>BOPN01000644.1:141419-148919 GCA_017312705.2 Penaeus japonicus
CAGTCTAGACGTTTCAACTGTACATCAGAGTTAGGCATCCAGTACTTTAAAAGGGGCCATTCCATTATCAACCTGTGCTACAAGGTTCTCAATACAAGTATTTTGCTTTTAGTACACACTACTACCACACACTGTAAACACAAGACCATGCATTCTAAGGGGGGCACACTTAAAACAAGAAAATTAGAAGCCTTTTTTTCTTTTTCCTTTTCTTCTTTTTTTTTTAATTGGTTGGCATCCTCTTGCTGTTGTTATTAAGATTAAGATTACAGTTCTAGTCACCTAAGACTGCCTCGTTGCTCTTGTTCGAGAGGCTCTTGTTAGTCAGGTTCTTTGGTAAGGTCATGGCAGGTCGGATCAGAGTGGGGTAGCCTTGGTGAGCGTGCGGGGAAATGGAGTATAAATATCTTTTATATTACTTTTTTTTTCCATTCTCTCTCTCTCTCTCTCTCTCTCTCTCTCTCTCTCTCTCTCTCTCTCTCTCTCTCTCTCTCTCTCTCTCTCTCTCTCTCTCTCTCTCTCTCTCTCTCTCTCTCACACTTTCTCTCTCTCTCTCTCAAAAAAGTAATAGTAATAATAACTAAAGGAAAGTTATCTATGTCTATATATAAATATAAATATACTATATATATATATATATATATATATATATATATATATATATATATATATATATATATATACACATAAAAATTTATATAGAAATAAATCTATCATCTACACTCACCATGTCTCCTCATAAGGTCATCTCTTCTGAGGCTACAAACTATGCATGTTGATGTGACCCCCACAAGACCAAAAAAAATTCAATGAACCAATGTCAATTAATATGTCAGAGTTATTCTGCTTTGGGGATAAATTATAATCTAATTCTTGCAATACTGTACTATATATCATGCACTGAATTGTCTCTCACTCACAAACCTGGATTTTTTTCCCTTCTCTAATCACGTATACAACATGTAGATTAGTACACACTTTTTTGGTGAAAAAAAAAAAAAAAAAAAAAATCTGAGAGCTAATGGAATAAGGTCATAAATACCTGTATTTGTATATATGTATATATGTATGTGTAAATCTATCTATCTATCTATCAGTGTGTATATATATATATATATATATATATATATATATATATATATATATATATATATATACATATACGCAGGTGTATATAAATATTTTACCCCTTCCCATCTCATGGAACTGCTATCTACAGCTAATACCTATCATAATTTAAAAAAAAAAAAAAAAAAGCTTCATGAAAAAAAAATCTTCTTATATATTAAGAATACTTAGAACTTGCTGAATATGAACCAGTACTTCAGCTTATTAGTAGTTTCAATGAACTATATTCATTGTTTTAGACTTTATATAAGGTTATTCAATAAACATTTCAAGTGTTAAATCTGATGGTAATTGGGATAACTAAGAATATGAGCGCTGTCACAGAGCTTATTCGAAAACCTGGAAGGGATTGGCGTCCCAAAAAAAGCCGTATGGAAATGAGGATAAACATCACGAGTTAGGAAGCCATCCACTCATCTATCCTGTTATCAAAGTCAGTGGAAGAGCACAGCATAGCATTACTCACATATACAGTATGGCTGGATACATGGCAGATTAGCATAGATCCCTAAAGCACAAAGGATATCACATGTATGTATCAACAAGTAAAATAAATAAACATCTTAAGAAAAACTTTAATTAGATCATGTGAAGTAAAGCGTGGAAGACATATATATGAAAGAATCATTGTACATGATGCAGTGAATTCCACTTTTAAAGAATTTTCAACAACTGACTATATCCTATAGTAAAGAGACATAACAAAATACTTTATACCACTCAACAACTGTCAGCCTTTTACATGTATATATCCATATCAACACTTAAGAGTGACTGGTCATAGCAACACCATGAGCTCTTGAACCATAATGACATCTGCAAAGAATACTGTAGTAACACCTTAAGCAATTAATTTTACCCACATAACCATCATGCACAGATTGCAATTATGCACAAAAAATACATCCACACCTAGAACAGGTCATCTAGAAAGCATGTGCACAAAAACAGACATAAACAAATTGTCATTACTGCTCCTCTATCGGTCTCTGTGGATGACACTTGAATAGATATAACATACCAACCACACAAAAACAAAATGCATTATGCTCAATTCCCTCTCCCTTACATTCTTTGTTAATCTTTCACATACTTTCGCTTACTCTTACATTCAGTTCTTTCTTATTAACCTATTCGCGCCAGATGACGTGCTGACACGTTTCGTGGTTTTTGGGTCAGACGCCGGCGATGAGATATTTGGTCAAGGCTGGCACTCGGGGTGAGTGAGTGGTCAGCCCAGGCTCGTGGCTAGTGCGCCCGAGAATCCCGAGGCATTAGGCTTATGCGTTTGAAAAACCCAGCATTCTGACCATTCAGAGCCAGAATCGCCCCAGCGTGAATGGGTTAAGGAGAAAAAAGTACACAAACTGAACCAGACTTAGACACATCAACAGTTATCTAGTATTCTGTCATTCTTTCTGCATATAGATGTGTGCGCTCACACATACAAACACACACACACACACAAAAGTATGGCTCAGCAAAAGAATTGCAGACATCTATGACACAAATATGTACAGACTGACACACAGACACACACAAACACACATCTTTTCTGGACTTCTCCTTCAAGATACCCCCAACATGACTCAACAAAGTAAGGCAACTTACGTGGCATGCCCATCGGGTGGGCTGCGTACTGTGGCTGCTCCATATGTGGTGGGGGCGGGGGAGGAGTGTAGGAGCCCTGGGGTACTCCATGGGCCATGGGGTGCACCATGCCCACTTGAGGAGGGGGTGCTACTCCCCCATTGTGATTCATGGGGGCTACGTGCGCAGCCGACTGATGCGGCAAGGTGCTATAACCACTTGAGCGTTCGTTGCGTCGTGGATGGCCAATGGGGTAATTGGGAGCATAGTTGCTGGGTACCTGCAGGGCATTTCAATTTGCAAGTTAGCAATTCTACATTTTCTATATTCTATGACACTATAATTTTTGTATTTTTAAGTGGTCAGCTAATCCTGGGCCAAATCTAGTTCATATGACAAAAGTAAACATATAGTTTCAGCTTTAAAATTATGAGAAAACTGTGCATTTCCAACTTTAAAATAATGAAAAAATAACATGAAATCATGCTCCAGCTCACTCACTCTCCCTCTCACAACAGCGGCACACACAATATATGTGACAACACTAAAGCTTCTAAACCCAAACACCATCAATGCATCTCAAACCAAGGATACCAACCTGAGGAGGAGCCACAGCTGGGGGAGTGCGATATTCCCGTGATCCCCGCGAGAGGCTGCTCACAGACCTGTTGGCCTGGGGTGGTGTCGGTGGTTTGGTGGTGGGGGCAGGTCCAGCTGAGGTAGGGGGCTGGTGGACTGGAGGGGGCATACCCACACTGCTGGCTGAACGTCTGGACCGTGGGGTGCTGCTGGATGATGAGCGTATACCATGCCCTACATCGTCCAAGCCTATGGGGGGGGAGGGGGTGTAATATTCAATAAAAATCTATTTTGTAAAAACAATTATAATAATGATAATAATAAAAATAAATAATAAAAAAAAATAATGATAACAATCATAACAAGAAATAAAAAACAAAAGAAAAAAAGAAGGTAGAATGCCTATTAGGATACGTGATGGGGGAGGTTTTCATTAGAGGAGAAATCCTGAGATAAAGTTCTATATATACACATAGGTATATATGTGATAGAAAAATATGTACCATATTGTGAACATTAAGTAGCAGTGGTTGTGGGAATTTGGGCGGACATATCTGGCCAAAGAGCAAGGCGGGGGGAAGCTGAGGAGTTCCTTACAAAAGGTTGCAGAACACCACTGGATATTATTGGATATTAGAGCAGAGAGTCCATTCAAATTATATCTGTCTTTAAATATTGCTGCTGATTTTCTACAGCTGATACTCAATCAAAGTGACACACCTAGTTTCAATATAGAATAAGAATAAGGAAACTTGATGGGGATGCCTGGTACAATATGGATGAAATCCTAAGTCAAACAAAAACTTGCACAGCCAATCACAACACTACTCACATCCGAAGTCGATGGGTTTCCTCACGTATTTGATCGGCTTCTCCGTGTTGGCCGGGGCTAGTATCTTGTATTGCCTGGCAGTCGTCTTGTTGGTTGTGAGGACGCCAATCTCCCTCCGGGCTACTTTCTCCTTGTGAACCATCACCATCTGGAAGAACAAGAGGTCATACACAGGTTGCTGATTGACCTTAGATTAGTGTTCAATATTCATTAGAACAAGAGTTGATCCGACATTGTATGGGTTTGTCCTTTTGATAAATTTTGTGTTTTATCATGTTGCTTGGAAGATATGTATGTATTTGCTATAGGAATATCTATCCCTTTATAAACACTTTTCTCTTTTTTTCTGAACATCATGTAAAACCATTGTATCCAGTAACTCTTGCCAAAGATGATTTATACTGAAAACTGCAATTAGAAATCCTAAAGAAACTGAAAACTTTTGCAATCCTTTTAACTCAAAAGAAAAGAAGAGTAAAAATAAAACAAAATAAAAAGTAAGTAGAAAATAAATGAGTAAAGAAAGAAGATGTTAAAAAAAAAATAATAAAAAAAAAATAAATAAATAAACAGTCCAATCTGACACCCCCTCCCCCCTATGACATACCTGAGATATGTAATTAACTTGGCTCTCCATCTCCGCCAGTTGATGCGCCTGCTGATCGATCATTTGCAAGAAATTGTATGCTAGAGTGTTGATCTGGTAAGCCACGCTAGCCAGGGACTGCGTCGTGTAGTTCTTGGTTTCCTCCAGTGCTTGGGCTTTGTTCTCTGCCTATTATACAAAATTGTTTATTAGTACCTAATTCACCTACACTCAGTATAAGAAAAAATACATAAGATGCAAATATAGTGGAGAAAAAAAGTATTGCAATATTCAAAACACAGTTGAAATCAATCATGAAAAAAGAGCAAGGTGAATGGCCCACAATAAAGCAAACACAATCGATCCATTTCCCCAACAGATCAGTGTTTCCAGGATGCCTTACCCTAGCAAAGTTCTCTATGCAATACGAAGCCACTTTCTCCAAGTTGGCGTGAGAGTCCGAGAGCGACTGCCGTCCCTCAGGAATCTCCTGCTGGACCAGGGACACAAACTCCGATGACAGAGCCATGGCTGTCACGTTTTGTCTGTCAAAAGAATTTGTTTTATGATAAAAGGTATAAGGTTTATTGGATAAATACCTGCAGCAAAATGTAGAACAACTAATGCAGAGAGCGGTAATGAGATGGTTATGTACGAAAGCCTTTTGTAATTCTGAATCTTATTCCTCTATCTATCTATCTTTACTATCCTTGTTCTTCAAATGAATACTTAAAAATTCAGTTAATATATGAATAACAACTAAGACACTTGGATTGATTTTTGAGAACTCATTAATGCGTTCATTACACATATTTTTCCCAATATGACCTAATCTTCCTAAATCTTATTTACTATCACATCTTGATCAGTATTTATCAATTTGTAAAACTTTTGATATGAGGCACATGACTATCAAATCAGCGTACTTCTCACTTTCATTGTACACTTTGGATGAATTTGACAAAATATTCCAAAATAAAAATTTTCTTAACCACTTGCATGTCTGCCACTAGCCTACACATGGCCTCCATTCCTATTGTCCGGCAGCAAAGACCAGCAAAATCTCCACCAAGTATATTCTGTTTAGATGAAGCTTATAGACTTCCTTGAAGATTAATTATCAAATCCTAGTAAGGAACCAATAAAAAATTCTAACTTGTAAGAATATACGGTGCAGATTCATTAGCTTATGCCTTACTGGCGACGGTGGTTTTCGATAGAACTCTGCATAAATAATTCTAAGAAAAAAATACCTTTGGAAACCACAGAAGGTTATGTTATGGCTAGATACAAAATTTCATATCTTGAGGTAACTCTTCATCAACTTCTTAGCAATCACATTTTAAAAACTTTAATCATAAGTAAACTTGTCATAACTGACATGACCTCTGCACCTGATACTCCATTGTTAAAGACCAACAGACATTCTGCACATATATATTAGTAAGATGTAGAATTCCTTGATAATTTTATCTTCATATTATAAAAAGAAAAAAGAAAGAGAAAAAAAAGAAAAAAAAAAGAAAAGAAAGAAAGAAAGAAAAAGAAAAAATATCAACAGTCTAAGCTGTCTTATCAGAATAAACAAGTTTGAAATTTGGTGAACTGCAAGTTGTAGGCCTTTCATCAGAGATTGAGATAATTTTTTGATGATGTATAATGAATTACAGCCAATATAATTACAAGACATTTTTTTTTCTTTTTTTCTTTTTTTGTTGTAAATGACATACACAATTTTCAAAGTTTGTAATACGCAGAAATAATAGGTCAATGAATTCTAAAATACTTTACATCAAAAGTAAAAGCCACTTTATAAAAAA
Source organism: Penaeus japonicus (assembly GCA_017312705.2). Taxonomy (NCBI): domain Eukaryota; kingdom Metazoa; phylum Arthropoda; class Malacostraca; order Decapoda; family Penaeidae; genus Penaeus; species Penaeus japonicus. The sequence continues at coordinate 147,955 of BOPN01000644.1, forward strand.
AAAAGTCTATAGGGAGACACCAACTTTCAGCAAAATCTATGGAAATCCAAACCATTCTCCCAAATATGGGCAATACATGCAATACAAGCAATACATTTAAAGCAAGCTACCTAACATAACCCTCTGCTGATGGCTCCAACCTCACACCCTCTACCCTGTATTTAACTATCGAGGTCTTTGTCCCAGATTCTTTATTCTGTAGTTTTACTATGTCTCCTGAACCCCCTACCATTGGGTATTTTACCTATCGGAGGTTCCTTTGAGGTTCATGTAAAGCCAGCACTGTTCTCCATATGTTTTTTAATTCATTATTTGCTAAGGTCACCATGGCATAATAAATAATTTTAAATACAATTCAGGATGTTTTTGGTGCTTGGCTCCAAATGCCATAAGTTCTAAATAGCTATCACAATACTTTTTTTCTGGTTTACTTGGTGATGAATGCTTTGTCCAGCTATCCTTTTTTGTGATATTTTTTCAGAAAATAGTATTAAATATGAACAAATTAGGGTAAATACTTTAAAACCAAAGCCCAAATTGATTGGAATAATAACATTTGTTGAATTCTTTATTCAACATAACTCAAAATCATGCAAATCTTGGGATATCTATTGATGATATTTAAACATAGTTAGACAAACATAAAAATATATGGAGCTGTTTACTTGTATTTAGAACAGAAAAAAATATGTTGTAATTATCAAGCTTCTAATGTATTTGTTATCAACATGTTGTTATTATGATGTTATTGCAATTTTAACACATATATAAACTCATATTACCTCACCCTATATGCTATTACTCCCCATCATTAGCTACTCTCATATCTATATTTGAAAATAAAATCACCAAAAAGGTCATTGGCTTCCAGTTAATCAAAACAAAATGCCAAAACAAACAAATATCCTGTTCGTGGAAGCCAAGCACATCAACACAAATAACTTACGAGAAGAAATTATCAATTT
>BOPN01000644.1:161419-186419 GCA_017312705.2 Penaeus japonicus
TGCCTTAAAGATGTTCAAAACATTTGGAATCGAACAGATGACGATCACTATGCGCGTCTCGTGAGCGTAATAGAACGCCCCCCGCATGGAATACAAGACTTCGAAACCGTTCGCACAGGAGAGAGTCGTGACGTCATTCCAGCGCTCACTGACTGCACGAACGGTTGCGGATATGTCTGGAGAAAGATTCATTTGATTCTGAGAGAGAGAGAGAGAGAGAGAGAGAGAGAGAGAGAGAGAGAGAGAGAGAGAGAGAGAGAGAGAGAGAGAGAGAGAGAGAGAGAGAGAGAGAGAGAGAGAGAGAGAGAGAGAGAGAGAGAGAGAGGGGGGGGGGGGGGGGGAGGGGGGGGGGGAGGGGGAGAGAGAGAGAGAGAGAGAGAGAGAGAGAGAGAGAGAGAGAGAGAGAGAGAGAGAGAGAGAGAGAGAGAGAGAGAGAGAGAGAGAGAGAGAGAGAGAGAGAGAGAGAGAGAGAGAGAGAGAGAGAGAGGGGAGGGAGGGAGGGAGAGAGAGAGAGAGAGAGAGAGAGAGAGAGAGAGAGAGAGAGAGAGAGAGAGAGAGAGAGAGAGAGAGAGAGAGAGAGAGAGAGAGAGAGAGAGGGGGAGAGAGGGGGGGGGAGGGGGAGGGAGAGAGAGAGAGAGAGAGAGAGAGAGAGAGAGAGAGAGAGAGAGAGAGAGAGAGAGAGAGAGAGAGAGAGAGAGAGAGAGAGAGGGGGAGAGAGAGAGAGAGAGAGAGAGAGAGAGAGAGAGAGAGAGAGAGAGAGAGAGAGAGAGAGAGAGAGAGAGAGAGAGAGAGAGAGTCAAATATCTGAATTAGCCCATTCCAATCCCTACCGATGGGGTAATGTCACTGGACATATTATTCCCTCTTGCCATCTTAGACTTAGATTATTAGAGAAGAATCCATTTTATATAAAGAAACCATTGACACAATAACGAGGAATGAAAAACTATATCAAAATTTGATTTTCAGAAAATCGTCCATGCTGCATTAAAATATAACCATCATGCACAAAAGACGTAAAATATAACCATAAGATGTATGGAAAGGTGTAAGATATATGATGCAAGATATAGGACATATATAAGCTGTATGAAATGTATATCGATGTGAAATATATATCATATACAAAGGATATTATTTAGGATAGACTATACGATATAATTATAGGATATAGTTCAGAGTATATAATATACGATAAAGATAGAAGGCATATACACACAATAGGGTATGGGATATATGATATAAAATATGTAAAACATATACGGTATATATCAGATATTGGATATAAGACAAAAAAAAAAAAAATCATAGGATATGTTTTAAGATATATGATACATGGCAGAATACATGTATAGGAAATAGGATATATCTATGATAATATAGGATCAGTAAAGTATATATAATCTGTATAGGATTCTGGATACCGGATAGAATATTATCTCTCTTGCCAAAGCAGACTTCTTTAAGGAGGGTAAATTACGGAACACTTGTTAAAGATATTTCATTTGTTTTATTTAGTAATTCTATTTAAGTTTGATTTGGTTTAGTTGTTTTATTTTGATGTCTTTTATATTGTGTTTGTACTTTTTTGTTTGTATATTTGTAAATATATCTTTGTAGTTTTAATTCTTTAGATAGATTTCAGCTTTTGTTTATATGACTTCTTTCTTCCTTTTTACTAGTAAAAAATAATAATTCACGAATGACTTAAAGCTTAAAGGCAAAAAGAACCAGCAGGCAATTGCCATGTTTGTTTTTGCCCGCCATCGCCTAGTCAAGGTATGAAATAAGTATATTACTTTAGGACAGTAATACGGTAACTTATTGATTTTAGGGACTTTTAGGGATCCATCTTCATCGGATTTTAAGGCTTACTGAACTCCTAAAAGTCAAGTTGAGTGTTTATAACCACTGAAATACAAGGAAATAACTGTTAACAGATAAATACAGTGTTTGTATAGTTTTTTTAAAATTCAATTTGATAGACTATCTCTGTTCTTTTATTAAGATCTTATTTCATATTCCATTTAATTCGTTTCCTTAGCTGTTCTTTTATTATTAGTTTCGTTTGTTCAAATAAATGTAAAGGTTTTCACCTTTGTTATATTCATCACCCAAACAAACTACCATTCTTCAACACACTTTAAAATTTCCCACAATTACAAAATTCACACAACTAAAACCAACCTCACACGAACCACTACAACCGAACAACCAGAAAGATGAAAAGGACCACCCACCAGGTGCTGAGTGGTCGGAAAAGATGTGAAAATGCGATGAGGTTGTCGAAGCTACCATGAAGGATATGAGCTCAGATAGTATCCTTGGCTCCTCCCACAATAAGACGTGTGTGCTTGGTTCCTTGGGCTTTTGGGAAAACCTGGGGATTAAAGGATTTTTGAGATGCGATTATATATAGGGTTCTGTTATAAAACGAAGGAAAAATGATTATAGGATATTAATTATAATACTAATAATGTGGAAATACTGATGATTATGATAATAACATTGGTGAAGATAATAATATTGATGATGATAACATGTATAATGATAGTGTTAATAGTGAAAGTAATGATAATAATGATAATGTCGATGGTAATTAAGTGATAAGATTGATAACAACAACAATAATGATGATGTTAACAAAAGTAGAAATAATAGCTACAGCAACAACAACAACAAAAATATAGTGATAATAATCATAATAGTGATAGTGATTAGTAATAAAGATGATGATAACAATAATGATAAGGATAACAATAACAATGGTAATATTAATAATGATAATGATTGCAATGGCGGCAGTAATGATGACGGTGATAATACCAATAACAATTACGATAATAACCATCATCATTATTATCATAAATATGATAATGATGATATCAATTCTAAAGTTAATAACAATACGAGGATGATTACAATGCTAATAACAATAAATAAGAATCAGAATAACAACAATGGCAATACCAATACCAATGATAATAATAATGATAACAATAGTAACAGTAGAACGAACCACAAGTAATGAAAATACCTTGGTATCCCCTGGAATTGTAATCCCAGACGTCGTAGTAGCGTTTCCCTTCTAACTAGGGAACGCGACGTATTCTGTTCAAAGCCACAGGAAGTCGTCTTCTCCAGTGCCATATGTTCGCCACGACCTATATAAGCTGTGAATCCGAATGACGTAAGCAGATTCATTATCATATCTATATCTGTGTATGTGTTTTCATATCTATATTCATATCTCGATATCTGTATTGCTCTGTTTGTCTATCTATCTATTTATTTTTCTGTTTGTCTGCATATCTATCTGTCTAGCTATGTAAGTATCCAGATGACTAGATTTTATATGTAACTAGAGCTTGCACGATTGCAGAGACGGCCATGCGAAGACGTATGCGATGTAGACATGTATATTTTTATCATAATAATCACATTATTAATGATGATGATAAAAGTAATGATGATGGTAATGATTATAATATTTACGGTAATGATAATAACAATAATATTGATAAAAGTGATGATAGTAATAACAATATTAAAAATGATAATGATAATAGTAATGATAATGATAATGATAATAATATTAATAATGATGGGATAATGATAATGATAATGATTGTTAATGATGACAATAGCAATAAAGATGGTGATGAGAATATAATAAGGATGAAAATAACTATAAGAACAGCAATGATAATAAAAGTAGTAGTAATGATAAGGATAATAGAGGTAATGATGATTAAGATAATAATGATAACAATGATAATAATAGTTTTAACGATAATAATGATAAGGGAAATAATGAGAATGATATAAGTCACGATGATGAAAATGGTAAAGATGGCGATGATAATGATAACTATAAAAGCATCATGATAACTATCAACATTATAATAATGAAAATAGTGATAGAAATGTTAGAAATAACTAAGATAACAGTTATCATCATCAGTATGAAGATAATCATGACATAATGAAAAAGATGAGGAAAATGATAACACTTTCGAAATTAATCATAAATGAAAAAGATGAGGATAATGATAACAATTGCGAAATTAATCATAAATGAAAAAGATGAGGATAATGATAACAATTGCGAAATTAATCATAAATGAAAAAGATGAGGATAATGATACTGATCAAAATTGCGAAATTAGTCATAATAACAATTACAACAACAAGGATAATGATATTGATATTAATAACATAGTAATGATGATAATGGTAGAGAAAGATTTCAACAATAATGATAACAAAAACTATAATAACGATGATAATCAATACTGATGTTGCAATTACCAGTGATGAGAAGAGGAAGAACAAGCAGTCTGCAGACCGCAAAGTAGTGCAATTGCATCATGCTTTTTTCGCTAAAATATGCTTGCAACTTCCTGCTATTACGCTTTGCTCTTCAGTTTTCCAGCGAATCTGTGGATATAATAGATATTTTATTTTTTGCTACATGTTGCATGTCTGTGTAAATATTTCTTTATTGCATATTTATCTGCTTACAGTGCAGGGTAATAAATATCTGATTTGCATATTCCTAAGAATGTCATCTGATTCATTTATGCAACTTATTTATTATTGCTATTGCTGTTCTATGACTTATTCTCTGTAGTATTTTTGTTGTTTTTGTTGTTTGGCTTTATGTGTATGTATGATTTGTTTTTTTTCTGCTGTTGTTGTCATTTCCAAAACGCTAGAACTTTCTTTTTGAAGGTAAATATCATTAAAAGTGTAAGTAATGCATAAACATTCGTGTCTGATAAATAACTAAACACACTTATTTAAATGTAAATCTAAACTTATTGTATCGATGAATTTCCTTGAAAAATACATTGACAGAGAGAGAGAGAGAGAGAGAGAGAGAGAGAGAGAGAGAGAGAGAGAGAGAGAGAGAGAGAGAGAGAGAGAGAGAGAGAGAGAGAGAGAGAGAGAGAGAGAGAGAGAGATAGATAGATAGATAGATAGATAGATAGATAGATAGATAGAGAGAGAGAGAGAGAGAGAGAGAGATACGAGACGTGAATTCGGCAATATATCATAAATCCTCCACTCTCTGCAACACGTGAAACAAACGTTTATAAACAAGAACACAAAATCAAATCTATTATTAACATGATGATATACGGAAAATCTATACCATACTTATTTTGCAGAATAAATACATCGTATTCTTTAATAATGGTACTGACATCGATGAGATACAATTCTTAGAGAAAACTGCTTAGGATGAACAGAAAGCGACTTTTATGCCACCACTTTTCCATACGTCATATATGTATTGAGCAGCAATGCACACACACAAAAGAGAGAAAATTAGGGAATATATATATATATATATATATATATATATATATATATATATACATATATATATATAAATATATGTATATATAGATATATATATATATATATATATATATATATATATATATATATATATATATATATATATATATATATATATATATATATATATATATATATATATATATATATATACATTTGTGTGTGCATGTGTGTATTTATAAATATAAAATGTGAGAGAGAGCGAGAGAGTGAGTGAGTAAGAGAAAAAAGAAAAAAGAGAGTGAGAATTATTCATATACCACATAAACTGTCAGAAGCATCGAACTTTCCTTATTTGAATCACGCTTTCGATGTAAAGTCTACGGATGCCGAGACCCTGATTTCAAATTCCTTGTTGTTTTTGCAATAAATGACGGATACTATTAGAAATTCACCTTTTCACGCGGTCAAAAAATTCCCAATTTCTAAATCTCTACCACTGAGTAACACACCCACACACACATATATATATAGATAGGTAGAAAGATATAGACATATATGAATAAAGAATATATATGTATATATTGAAATACTATGCTTGAAATATATCTTACTTTAACTTCAACGTGTAAACGATGGTAAGGTAAATGATGTTCCACCTTCAACGCTGTCTCGAGCACTGACTGGCTACCTGGTTGCTTCACGAGACCTGTGTCTCTCTCTCAATCTATCTATTATATCTTTCTCCCCCTCCCCTCTCCCCCTTCTCTTCGTCTCCCTCATTCTCTCTCTCTCTCTATCTATTATATCTTTCTCCCCCCCCCTCTCCCCCTTCTCTCCGTCTCCCTCATTCTCTCTCTCTCTATTTATTATATCTTTCTCCCCCCTCTCCCCCTTCTCTTCGTCTCCCTCATTCTCTCTCTCTATCTATCTATTATATCTTTCTCGCCCCCCCCCCTCCCCCTTCCCTTTGTCTCCCTCATTCTCTCTCTCTATCTATTTATTATATCTTTCTCCCCCCTCCCCTCTCCCCTCTCCCCCTTCCCTCCGTCTCCCTCATTCTCTCTCTCTCTGACCTCTTTCTCTCTTCTCTTTCTTTCTCTTTCTTGTTTTTTCTCGCCCTCTCCGTCCCCAGTCTCTCTCTTCCTCCCTTGTGTTTTTCTCCTTTCTTTGTCCTCCTCACTTTTTTTCTTTTTCCTTGTAATCTATTCCTTCAGTTATATATCTTCTATTTTCCGTCCCTCCCATCTCTCTCTCTCTCTCTCTCTCTCTCTCTCTCTCACATCCTATTTCTTTGTTTCTCTTATACACCTTTTTCTGTCTCCCTCACTCCTTTATCTTGTCTCTGTACCTCCCTCTCTCTTCCTTTGAATTTCTCATTTTCTCCGTCCCTTTGTATCTGTCTCCTCCTTTGTCTGTTTCTATTCTTCCCTCCCTCACACTTTTTTCTTGGCTTTTTCGCTCCCTCTTGTCATCTCTTTCCTTTTGTTTTCTCTCTCTTCCCTCCGTCGCTTTTTCTCTTTCTCTCTCTTCTTTTCTCCTCTCTTTCCTCTTTTCCGTCCTTTTTTACCGTCTCTCTTTCCCTATATCACTTAAATCTCATCTGTCTTTAGTTTCTCCTCTTTCTTCCCTCTTTTGTCCCTATCTATCTCTCGTTCTTTTTCTCCCTTTCTCTTTCCTCTCCCTTTTCTCAGCTTCTGCTTAACATCCCGTTTTCTTTACTCTCTCTCTCTCTCTCTTTCTCATTCCTATTTCTATGTCCCTCCTTCATTTGCTTCCCTCTGCCTCTCCCCCTTCCCTCCGTCTCCTCTTTCTTTCTCTCTATCTATTTATTATATCTTTCTCCCCCTCCCCTCTCCCCCTTCCCTCCGTCTCCCTCATTCTCTCTCTCTCTATCTATCTATTATATCTTTCTCCTCCCCCTCTCCCCGTTCTCTTCGTCTCCCTCATTCTCTCTCTCTATCTATCTATTATATCTTTCTCCCCCCCTCTCCCCCTTCTCTCCGTCTCCCTCATTCTCTCTCTCTCTCTGACCTCTTTCTCTCTTCACTTTCTTTCTCTTTCTTGTTTTTTCTCGCTCTCTCCGTCCCCAGTCTCTCTCTTCCTCCCTTGTGTTTTTCTCCTTTCTTTTGTCCTCCTCCACTTTTTCTTTTTTCGCCTTAATCTATTCCTTCAGTTATATATCTTCCGTCCCCTCCCATCTCTCTCTCTCTCTCTCTCTCTCTCTCTCTCTCTCTCTCTCTCTCTCTCTCTCTCTCTCTCTCTCTCTCTCTCTCTCTCTCTCTCTCTCTCTCTCTCTCTCTCTCTCTCTCTCTCTTTCACATCCTATTTCTTTGTTTCTCTTATACACCTTTTTCTGTCTCCATCACTCCTTTATCTTGTCTCTGTACCTCCCTCTCTCTTCCTTTGAATTTCTCATTTTCTCCGTCCTTGTATCTGTCTCCTCCTTTTGCTGTTTCTATTCTTCCCTCCTCACACTTTTTCTTGACCTTTTCTAGCTCCCTCTTGTCATCTCTTTCCTTTTGTTTTCTCTCTCTTCCCTCCGTCGCTTTTTCTCTTTCTCTCTCTTCTTTTCTCCTCTCTTTCCTCTTTTCCGTCCTTTTTGCCGTCTCTCTTTCCCTATATCACTTAAATCTCATCTGTCTTTAGTTTCTCCTCTTTCTTCCCTCTTTTGTCACTATCTATCTCTCGTTCTTTTTCTCCCTTTCTCTTTCCTCTCCCTTTTCTCTCTCTCTCTCTCTCTCTCTCTCTCTCTCTCTCTCTCTCTCTCTCTCTCTCTCTCTCTCTCTCTCTCTCTCTCTCTCTCTCTCTCTCTCTCCTTCCACCCTCTCTCTCTCTCTCCTTCCACCCTCTCTCTCTCTCTCACTCCCCCCCCCCCCTCTCTCGCTTTTTCTCTCTCTCTTTTATTCCCCTTTTCCTCTCTCCCTACTTCGCATCATTATTTCCTTCCATGGCATTATTATTCATCCACACAATATTTCCATGAAATTGATGTTATTGTTATGACAATTGTGAGAATTAAAAGGAATGCGAATTATTCCTGTCATTAATTGTGAGAAAGCTGTTATTAGAGTCATATAACAGCATATAATGTTCCTATAAATGTATATAAATGTGTATATCACTTATTTTTTCCCTAAAGTGATTATTGCATTTCGAAAAATTATATGATTTTTGCAGATGAGTTACTTCCCCAAACATGATAGCTTCTCGGTATTAATGTTCATATAGAAATTAATCATTTATCGGTTCTCTTTCATTTTCACATATATAATTTTTAGTTAAGAGCATTAATATTGTTAAGAGTATTAATATATGCGTCATTTATTTTAATCTACCACCTAGCTCGAATCATAAAGCTTAGGTGACCTATAGTAAGATGTAAATAAGAAATATATCTAATCAAAAGATATGGAAATTAAAATGTGATGATTAGACTCAAAATTCGAGCTAATGAAATATAAAAACCGAGCATCTATTGGCATAAATATTCTTATTTTGAACAGTAATTCGTTGAATAGCAATTATTATTATCATCTATTCCGTTGTGATTACTATAATTTATATTGTCATTATTAATGTTATGATGGTTACTATTATCACCATTGTTAAAATTATTAGTGGTGAGGTCATCATCATCACTAATAACAGTATAATTATCATTATCGTTACTACTATTATTAGCATCAATGTAATAGTGATAATGATAATGATGGCAACATTTATAATAATAATGATGATAATGAAAATAACGGCAATCGTTATGATACAGATAAGAGGAATAGCATTAACATAATAATGAAAGAAATGACAGTGTTGATGATAATGATGATAATAATGATAGTGATAATGACAATAATATTAATAATGATAATGACAATAATATCAGTAACGATGATAATGATGATAATAATAATGATGATAATAATAATAATGATAATAATAAAAATGATAATGATAACAATAACAGTAAAAATGATAGTTATAATGATGATAATAATGATAAAAAAATGTATCAGTAATAGTAATAGTAATGATAGGGATAGTAATAATGTTAATGATAATAAAAGATAATCATAATTGTAACAAAAGTGATAATGACAATAAGTATAGTAATAATAATGATACTGATAATAATAGTAGTAACAATTATAGTGATAATGATAATGATATTATAACAATAGTAATAATGATAATGATAATAAAATAATAACAGCAATAATGATGATAATAATGATAGTCATGATAATAATAGAAATTAAAATAACAACAATAATGGCACTGATAAAGATAATAGTAATAATCATAATGGTAGTCATAATGATAATGACAGTTGCAATAATAACTATAGCAATGATAGCAATGATGATAATAGTACTGTAACAATGATAATGATAATATAACTAATGACATAAAGGACGGCATCAGATATTATTGTTTTCATTATCAACATAATTTGTTGTTGCTTGTGTGGTTGATATCATTATCATCCTCATTATATCATGATTAGTGTTATTATCATCCTTATAATTACTGTTAGTATTATCATTATCATTATTTTTATTACCATCACTGTTATTATAATAATTATTATCGTTGATGTTATTATTATTGTTATTGTCATCATTGTTACTATCATCATTACCATTATTATCATTATCATCATCATTGTTAGTATCATCAATATTATCATTGATATTATTACTATTATCAATAGTATCATTAATATTATTACTATTATCGATATTATCATTAATATTATTACAGTTATCATTATCACGATTACCATTGTTGTCATTATAATCATCCTTTTTGTTATCATTATAATCATTATTACTATGGTTATTATTATCATTGTCATCATTATTATTACTACTATCATTATTATTATTATTATTGTTGCTGTTGTTATTATTATTATCATCATCATTATAATCATGATTTTTATCATCATTATTATCATCATTATAAGTATCATTGTTATCATTACTATTATCATCATTATTGCTGTTTTTATTAATAAATCATCATTATTATTAGTACTATCATTATATCATAATTGTTGTTATTATCATAATCATTGGAGTAAAGCATGCAGACTGCTTTATCTACCATACACTACTAGGAACATGTCAGTGTTCAAAATTTCTATTTTTTTATTAAGTCGTGATAATTAGAATTCTAAAAACGATAAGGGATGAACCAAATTGGGCCACGAGCCTAACCCGGGAGTATATGCAAAATATTAAGGCGCTGATTTGTATCTATTCAAAATCTAAGCAAAACTTGTTAGAATGAACGTTCCTTCCTTTGTGTCTTTTGTATATTTTTGATAAATCATAGTTCCGATGAAAATAATTATGTGTCAGTATCTTGTACCTCTTGTATATACATGTTGTACTCCTGTATCATTTCTTTTTTAATAACAGATCATTTTTACTTAGAAATGCAAGTTTACAACAAAATAATAAATAAAACCAATATTTTATAAACAGAATATGAAGAAATATATGTAATAAGTAGAGACATTGTCTCAAATTCATGAAATATCTATAATACAACCCGGTTTTACAGAGAAATTCTCCGCAGTCGAAAAAGGTAAACAAATAGTACTCGAATGGTCATTCTGATAAGACACATTCTCTGATCTGAAAAGTGTGAAAGGTACTAAAGGCAAGTAAATATTCTTGTGTCTATAGCTTATAATTGTCTCGTAGTGAGCATTAGAGTAAACATTAAAGCTTGTCACTGTGTTATTCAGGCCCAGATTTGTGTGTTACCAAGGCTCTATTTAGTAAGGAAAGTACGGCACTTTCCGTCAAGATCTACACTAAAAAAACATCATTGTTTTTTAGTGTCCAGTATACATTTGTTAACAAGTGTGTCCTTATTCAAAATTCGGAAAATTTACTACTTTCAGAATAGAGTCTCCATTCTAAATACCACGATGTTGGTTTCTCAGGATTTCTCTCATCCCTTTCCATTCATATATAGTAGAATTACATCCCTACGCCTGACAGTCTGTACCCCAACAGAAGGGGCATGAAGTAGATTAGGGAAATTATGCAATAAAAATCTATTAATTCCAAGTATATCACCCGGACGAATAATACAAATTACCTATTAATGCTGCCAGCAACCAAACCTAGCCCTGAAATTTATAGAGAATATATATATATTTGTCAACTTATTTAAAATAGGATATAGAAGGTAAATATTTGAATAAAGAATGTTACTGTTGTTGTGGCATGTGCTGTTTTCAGGGCATTTATATCCTACCAAATCCTGAACCAATAATGTAACCGAACATTAATAGTTTTGTGGTTAGCCCTTGCCAGGGAGGATGAGGAATTGCCTCCCCCCTAAGAGCCCCCCTTTTCAAAGTACTTTGTGTTACTTAACCCCTTCAACACGAGGACGCGTATACTGAGTCCTCGCAGCGCTCGCGTCAAACCTGAGGACGTGCATACTGCGTCATGGCTGAGTTCTGGTGGAATTGAGTTTTCTTTCTTCTGGATACTGTATGAGATCTTTCAGAATAGAGGTCGGATATGATATGATATATTGCTTGACTTTCATTATTATTACATAAGAGTGGGATTCGCTTATACCAGAGGAGGCATTGATGGGCCCTGCTAGCAATCATTTTATTATTCATTTATGGAACATTATGTAAAAATATAAAACATATTATGATAAGTTTACCATACTATTTCAATCGTTTTCTTTGGTCATCTGAGTGAGGCCTCCCACCAAGGTCATTCTTTCCATCTTCCTCCCAACCCATGTAAATAACTTGTCACATGCATATGGGGGAAGAGGTTAACTATGCATATTTTGATGTATAACAGTGATGTTTGTGTTGAAGTTTTGGCTTTAAACTTGTAGAGGTTTTGGCTTAAAACTTGTCATATTTAGTAGCGACGTTTAAAATTTGGCGCGCGCCGGCAGCTCGTATATGGCGTGAGGGGTGTTTTCTACTGCCCATAGTGAAGGGGTTAACTTGTTTTTTTTTTTAGTTTTTATTTCAATAAGTATATATATGCGAGGATTTTATATGGAGTAGTAAAGTCTTAGCTATGATTAGTAAAAAAATAAAGTTTATAGGTGTATTACAAAAATAAGAAATGGAGTGTGATTGTTTTCCAGGGTGGGGGTGGAGGAGCAGCAGGCCTCTAACAGGGGGTCGCATAAAGCCCGCAGTTTCCTTAATCTACTTAATGCTATCAAGCTCTGCTATTGGTGCTCAGATTGTGTGGATTAGGGCAGAAATGAGGGGGAATCGTGGTTAAATTTTGTTGTGTATGAACAAAAGAGAGTGAGAGGAATTCATTGAAATCCATATTATGGTATTTAGGAATGATTCTGAAAATTTACCTAAGAACATTTTTTTTATCTTCAGGTATTGTGTTTAATATTTGCAATTAATGTTTGTATATAAATTATCCAGGTGTGCAATGGCCCACTTTAAAGTCTTGAGTTTGGATTTGCCATACTTTTCATGCTGGGACATCATAGCAGCACCTTTTTATGGATACAACCACAGTTGCAAAATTATCCTCATTATACATGAACTTGTTGATGCGGTAAGAAAGTGAAAGACAAAGATTAGGTAAATGTTTTGAAAACACTCATAATAGCTTTCAAAACAAGACTTTTTTCACAAAGGAAAGTATCTTGCTTTTCAGATGCCTTTCCAGCAGGCAGGAGCAGCTGAGGTGCTCAGAGCAGCCCAGAAAGATGAAAGCTTTCTCAACCACCTGAAAAGCTGCCTGTCTGACATTGTTCAAAGATCATTTGGTGAGACATTAAATGTTTCTGTGACTAATTATGTATTTTTCCTTTTTTCTGAAGGCTAAGAAAAAAAAATCTCTTCACATGCACACAAGTTTACTAGCATGCATACTTACTTACACAAATCATATACAGCCAATGTCATGATTTTATGTATAAGAATGTTCAAGAATTTCAGTCATCTCTTTCTCTTTTTTTCAACCATCTATATATATAACACTTGATTTTTCCATATATAATAAAAACAAAACTTCATAACTCTCTTGATGCAGGAACAAGAGTGTGGCTTGACATACACAAATATGTTGAAGTCCTGTGCGAGTTAACGTATTACAGCTTGACTACCCTGTGCTTACGGCAGACTCTAGGTGAAGAGTACACAGGTGTCTTGCAAGTAGGCAGAAATAGGGAAAGACTTCCCAAGGCTCCGGTTAGTAGCTTTCATTCATGGGTCTGTACCTGTAGTTACTCTTCTAATGTGATGGAAATGAAGTTAGATATTTTTACAATGATTTTATATAAGTTGCAGGAAATATTTTGGATTAGAATTTATTACTATATGGTAGTGGCTAAGTTTTGATCCTGTGAAAGTGAGATTGATTTTCTTAGAGATTTCTGATGTCTGATTAAGGCTTTGTAAATGTTCACAACCTTCCAATGCTCTTGGTTCATTGCTGAGGTCTGTCTTGTAAATCCTTTAGACAGTAAAGTATCCATAGTAAAAAAAAACTTTTTTATGCATCTCTAACAAGGCCTTATTTTATCTACTACAGGAAAGAATCATCATGGTAGCCCTGCAGTGTTTTGGCCCAGAGGTTATCCGAAGGCTGGTGGGGAAGCTAGAGGACTCATTAAGAGCCGGTAACCTATCAACATACCTGAGGCCAGAGCTGAAGAACTTCCTTCTGCAGCAGATGCCAGCCATTAGGTATTCAATGACCCTGCTGCACCGCATCCATCTAGCCATTTTCTACTTCAGCGGGGCCTTTTATCACATTTCCAAACGGATGACAGGAGTGAAATATGTGAGTTCATTATGTGTGTTTAATGGAACTAGTATGCATATTATCTAATACAGATTCAACCCATAAAATCTATCACCTACAGGACCTGAACAGTACTAGACTGTTCTTCCATTTTGTATCCTTTTTTTCTTTTTTTTTTGGTTTCAATCATATCTCCTAATTTACCTTCAACCCCCCAGGTGTTAGTGCGTGAGTGGTTAGGTGATAGCAGTGCCCGCAAGTCTTTCCAAATCCTGAGTATGGTGCTTCTCACACACATCTTCCTCACAACTGCATACTCGGCATACACCTTCCTCTTCACCAAGACTGCACCAGAGAGTAAGCAGTCGTCAGCAAGTAAGTTTAGATGACAAGTTTCTTTGGTCTTTTATTCTTTCATTCACAATTGTGTTTATTTCTGTTTTGTAACTGTTGTGGAATTGTTAGATGTGTGATTCCTACACTTTTTTTTCTTTTTTGTTTTACTTTTTTTTTCACTTTCTCATTCATTTTGTTCAGCTTTTGATTAACTTAGCCTATGTCTTTCTATCTCTCTGCATATATCTTCTTTTCTGATTGAGAGATAATCATATAACATTACATAACATAACAAACAGATCTTTCGAAGTGTCTTTTACATGTGTCAACAGATTGTTACGTGGAGAGTAAAGACCAGTGTTCCCTCTGCCTGGACAAGCGAGAACATTCCTCAATCACCCCCTGCGGCCACCTGTTCTGTTGGCAGTGCATCCAGGAATGCTTGCAAACTAACCAACAGTGTCCTCTTTGCAGGCATCCTGCAAAACCCTCACAAATTGTTGCTTTGCTCAATTACGATTAAATACGCAAATGGATGAAGATATTATTGTTGTTAATTTTATACATATTTTTTTTATATCTTTTTTTGAAGATTGGATAAAAAAGATATCTACTACAGGTATCCGCTTTATCATTATTCAAGCCTGTAATATGGTATCATTTTATATATTATTTACAAATTATTGCACAAATTATATAAAAAATCCAATATAAATAGCTTTTACTTGTATCTTTCACCCATTTTCAGGTTATGTATTTATGAAAATTTAATTCCCATACAGTATAAATGTCAAGCATTCTTTATTATCCTAATTATATATTGGTAAGTATACTTCACTTCTATAAAATTGTATTTGTCATTTTTCTATCATTTGGCCGTATATACAGGTCTGATAAATATTATACTTTTTAATAATTTATCAGCATATCTCAGGTAATGTTAGGCTCTTACTATCTATTATGCTGATATGAACAAATTTTCTTTTAAGGATGTGTAAAAGCTTTTATTATATGTTAAACTATTAAAAATATATTATAGCATGTCTTTCAATTTTAGTCCCATATTTTGACACACATCATTTATGCAAAACCCTAATTTGTCAACTCAATTAACCCTATCCCGACGGGCCCAGCGATAAGTGGAAACCCCCTATGCCGGGCCTATGCAATATTGCATCGGGAACGTCACACTGGTGCCTCGCCCTGTCATCGGGCATTTAGCCATGTCACACGTGTGTAACACCGTCATCAAAGGGTTAAGTGGAATGTATATAGACTAGGTAACTGAATCACATAGTTTTGTTTTTTACAGAACTCATTCTTGCATTTAACCCATTCACGCCAGGCCGATTATTTGCCTGATGCTGCTCCCTCTATGAAGATAATAAGCCCACGCAGACTCCAAGTGCTAGATCTCTCCCGGTGCAATACCGCACTATGCTTCTCAGAGTGCTCTACACCCACCTGATTTTATTGGATGCAGAGAGGCATTTTTTATATATATATATTTTTTGATAAGTCAAGGACATTGTGTTCATAGAAATGCAAGTGCAATAAGTATATACATATGTATCTATGCAAAACGTGAGATCGTGACATGATAGGACGTCATCAAAGGAGTGAAATATTCCTCCGACCTGATAGCAGGTCTTCAGCACAAATGGGTTAACAGAGGAATGTAAGAATATTTTTTATATGCATTCCCCAGTCAGTTTGCCACACATACTTAACCCAATCCCAACGGGCCTGGCGAGAAGTGGCAACCCCCTACGCAGGGCCTATGCAATATTGCATTGGGAACGTCACACTGGTGTGTTGCCCCGTCATCAGGCATTTAGCCGTGTCACACATCGTCATCATTGGGTTAAGAGGGAAAAAATCTAAAGTAGATGTGGACATCCTTCCAATACTTCATTCTTTCTTTTAAATATATTTATTTAATTTTATTCTAAATGCATTTTGGTGGTACCTTACACAAATAAATGTGTATAAATTTTTCCCGGTCAATTATTTTTACCGTTGGTGAAAGAGCACCTGCACAAGAATTAAACAAGGCTGTAGAAATAAAAGTCACTGAAAATTCTACACTTTAATGAACAATCACAAAATCTTGAACACTCTCGCTGTGCCATCATCAGAGGAAGTAACCAATGCTGAGCCATTTCTGGAAATATAAAAAGGTATTTTAAAATTGAGACTACTTTCCTTAACCCGTTGCAGACAGGGCTGTAATTGGTCTAAGCCTCAGGGTATTTCAAGTGCATAAGCCTAAAGCCTCGGGCATTGCCCACTCTGGCCGTGGCCAACTGCTATGTGCCTGATCACCCGGCGCCAGCCATATGGAAAACCATGACAAAATATCTCATCCCCGGCGGCAGGTACTGCCACCACTAGACGTGATATCTTGTTACCCAGCGTTAACTGGTTAATGTGGATAGATCAAACAAATGTTTTATCCAAGTTGAAATAATACACACAACCTATAATTTTCAGTAACTGGTGTTAATATATATATAAATATACATGTAAATATCACAAATAGCATATAGACCTCAAATAGAAGAAAATAATCTACAAAGAAAATGCATGTAACAGGTTTGAATGTAAACAAAAAGATAATAAAAAGAAATAAAACCTAAAAAGAAATGCCCTTGAAAACTTACTTGGAAACGTCAATGGCCAATATGCCTTTGTGGTGGCCTGTGTATTTGGCAAGTTGTTCTCCCGACCGGACGTCATAGGAACGCACTGCTCCATCTAGTCCAGCTGAGAACACTATGGGTTCACTTGGGTGCCACAACAGGTGTGATGATCCAGCGCCCTGTGCTATGACATGCCGACTGACCTGAAATGGTTGTGTAATTGTAGTTAAAAATGTTCTTTTTTTGTCCTACTCACCCCCCCCCCTATTAAATCAACAAACAAAAATGCTTTCCTCCTTATCTCATCTAAAAAATACCATCATCCCAGAAAGCTTCATGTCCAACCCATTCCTGCTGGATGATGTGTTCTCATCTCATCCAAATATTTCCCTCATGACGGATGACATCCTCTCACATTTTGGGCTTTCTTTGCATAAACATGTTTTGCATAATTATGTTTGTATATACACATTGTAGTTCCTCTTTATCACCCCACAGAATTGGGCAGGTGAAGAGCCCTTTGAGAGTTTCAGCGTGGCACTGTGCCTGGAGAGATCTCTTGGCAGGAAGATGTGCGCGCTTGTTATCTTGCCAGGAGCAGCATCGGGCAAACACAAGCTCCGTCATTAATGGGTTAACTCATTGCCGACGGGGTGCCTAACGACCTGACTAGTCGACAAGGCAGGCGGTCAAAGACACTAGCAGCACCGGCCAAAAATTAGAGGGATGGGGAAAGGGTTTTCTCCGCTTTCCGGATAGCGCAGACTAGCCTAAACAATATTTTTCCATAAATCCATCATAATATGCGAGTTTAGGCTGACTTTGGAACCCTGTAGCTCTGGAGCCATAATACTTCATGACTGTGTGCGCGCTTCAACTGTGAGCAGATCCCGATGTCGTGTCATGTATGCATTGACTCCCGTCTCTTAGGCCTAATTGGTGCGACATGTATGCCATGACACCCATACGCAATGGGGAACCATAATCCTCTAATAATTGAACCTAATACATAACCATATCACTTACTTGCGTTGACACATCCCATATGGTGACAAAGCCAGACAAGGTGGCTGTGACTGCGATGTTGGGAATGGTAGGGCAGAATGCGACAGCCTCAACTGTGTGGTCCACTTCTATGCTATCATCTGAAGGTGCAGGAGTCACATTGCAGTTCAGAGTTCCAACCACCTGGAATAGGTGGCCCAGATTTATATAAACTAAATAGATTAGCTACAATATTAGTAAACATATTAAAAGTTATACATTACTAGAATGTATTAGAATCATATATCAGTAATATCTACTGGTATAAATGTACAAAAAACCTGATACTAAAAAAAGTATCCATATCACAGAAATATCGCTATCATATTCATATGTCAAAATATCTGCATCAATCATTTACACTAATAAAATACACCTTTTCAACCAAACCTTTCCACTGATGGTATTGTAGAGTATTGCTGTCCCATCCAGTGAGCCAGAAATGGTCATTGTGTTGTCCTTATGGGCTGCAATGCTGGCCACGGGGCCGGAGTGTGCAAAGCCGTTTGTTAGGGTGCTAATTTGCTGACCTGTCTTGAGGTCGAACACACGCACAGACCCATCCTCATAGCCTGACACTGCCCGCTTACCTTGGGGTTGAATGACATTTCAGTAGATCATCATTATTATTAGTATTATCATTATTATTATTATCATTTTTTTTTTCTTTTAACCTTTCCATCAACAGAGTTGTTGCTAGGTCCACAGGATTCTCTCTATAAAAAGCCCATACAGTTGGGTAAGCAAGGCATTCACTTTCATAAATCTAGGGAGTGTGGTGTTACCTGTCATCCATCTACACTGTGAATTCCTCAAGGATGTGCATTACCATGTGGAGGACCTGGCACTTGGGTAGGTCTCTGTGTGTGGTATGTCTAGTCAGTGTTTGGAAGTGTATATTGTCTGCATCTATGTGAAACAAATATTGTTTGTTGACATGCTTGTGTGTTTTGTAGGTGGGAGTTCTATGTTAAACATGTTTTGTGTAGTATCTTTGTGGTGTCTGTACTAAGTGTCATGGCACTGGTGGAAGTTTAGACATGGATGGACTGAGTTGTGTATTTTGTTGATTATGAAATGAGTTGCTGTGATATCACGATGTGGAGAGGACTTTCAGTTCAGCATTTAAGGTGTCTCATGGTGCTATTGATATGGCTTACCAACCTATAATTAACATAGTAGGACTTGTTGCTTCTGCATAACATACTGCTTAAAAGGCTATAAATTTAAAGAATAATAGAAAGAGAGGAAGGAACAATGGGATGTATGGCAAAAAATATAAATAGAAGAAAAGGGAAAAAGAAAGAGATCATCCATAAATAAGTCTTACCATCATACAGGAGAGCTCCACACTGTGAGGCAGATCCGTAGCTGGGGAAAGTGCGGGCGTTTCCCTTGGGCACGAGCCACATCCACAGTTCACCTTCTGTGGTCCCTGCCAACAACACATTGGATGCGTGATGCCATGTCAACCACTGGAAAGGAGTGTATGGGGGTAAAAGGAAATAATGAGCATATAAAAATAAAAAGATTATAAAAAAACATTACATGCATATTATGGTTTTCCATTTTAATGTTTTGCCAGGAAGAACAAGAGAAAATTACACTGAAAACCAATAATTATCTTTGCTTTGGACTTACGCTAAGGTCTCCTGTTTCGAAATCCCATGTTTTTGTTGCACCTTCCACCTTCCAAACTTGGATGTAGCCGCTCATGTCTCCCGTGGCTAAAAGCGATCCATCATGATTAAATTTGACACAGACAACACTATCCTGAAAAAGAAAAAATCAAATAATAAAGAACTAATTAATTAATTAATTAAATAAAATAAAGATAAATTGAACATAAAAATATAAATACAAAAAAATACAAAAAGAAGTTAATCCAGAATGAATTTCAATAGTACCATGAACTTCTTGGTGGGAAATCTACAAAAAACACTTTAAACTTCAAAAGGAAACAGAGAGACCCTTGTTTTTAGAATGCATATTATGTGAGTATGTACATGCACCATTATTGCAAATTCATGTAGCTAATGGTCATCCTGTGAGAAATATTTCCATTTTCCAAAATACAATGATGTTAAAAAAATTTCACTACCTGATTCTAGATCGATGGAAATCAATAAAGATCATAATGATAACAATCATGGCAATAATAAAAACAGGATATTTTAATAACTTATCTATGAAAAATAAAAAGAGAAAAAAGCAGAATTTACCCATATCTAACAACAACCAAATATTTCTAACTTCCCACACTTACAATTCTGTCTCTGACCAAACAAACAACATGGCCCCACCTTGTGTCCTGAGCAGGTGAAGAGAACATTGCCGCTTGTGATGTCCCACACGTATGCTTGGTCGTCCTCTCCTCCTGTGGCTACAAGATCTCCACGAGGGGAGATGGAGCAAGTAAACACTGAACCTGAAACAGCAACCAATAAAGAAGGTATAGACAAGGTGGATAACTCCAGTGCATTTACACATCCCATGCTGCTGATATCTTGTGTATCATTTATTTTACATTCAATACAGAAGAAAAAAATTATGGTAATACAAATAATACAGATATTTACCCAAGTAAGTATTTGCAATATCACGTAAACACACACACACCCTTGTATACACACATAAAGAAAAAGCGTTTGCAACAATAATAGAAAAAAGGAGGGGAAAGCATCTCCCTTAACCTTTTCACTGCCAACCTTGGTGCTTGTTGAAGGTCAGCGTTGCCATGTCAACAACATCTTCCTCCATCTCTTCCTCGTCCACTCTCTCCAATCCTCCTTCTGCTCCTTCTTCCTCGCTTTCGTCCTGGTCTGAGGACTCATCATTCAGCTCAATCACCTGTTAGTTTGGGGCGAGGTGGCTGTGTGAATAGGGTTGCAGACTGAAGAGCAATGCTGTGTACTCAATGTCAGCCCATAATAATACTCAATTTCATATATGTTTTGGAATACAGATGGATGGACTTGTCAGTTTCATGTGACAGAGAATATTTTCAAGGTAAGGCCAATTTTTTCCCCTCCTTCCCCAAGGACGATGATGATGATGATAAAAAAATAAAAATAAAAATAATAATACATACATACATACATATATATATAATATACACACACACACACACATATACATATATGGAGCTGTATACTTTCATCTTTGATCCAAGAAGTATAATATTTTGAAACAATTTTTAAAAAGTTGCAAAAATGCAAATACATCTATAACATTCAATGCATTCAACATGATCACATAAAACAATGAAATCACTATGAAATAAAATTTGACATCTCTGTCAAAATATCCATTACTATGGGAAAATACCACTTCTTAAAAAATATCTCTTACCTCTTCTATATCACCAATGTCAATCCCTTCTTCAAGATCCTGCAGGGATTGGTTGGGAGAACTGGGTGGTGTGTTGTTCTTCATGATGCTTACAATCTCTGGTAAAAAAATAAAGAAAAGAAGCAAACATGTAAATTATACCAACAATATCTGTTAAGGAAGTAGGCTTTTTTAAAGTCATTGGAAAGATTTGATTACGCGAAACACTAGCAGAAAATTATCTTCGTTGTAAATGAAAAATAATCTTGTATTCCTCTTTTCACTAAATCTATCTCCTATAATTATCACTGCAAACTGAGCAAGGCCATGAACCAAAGACGAAAAACAGATTATTAAAAGAGCTGAGAAAAATGCTAATGAAAGCCTCAGCAAAACAAGGAAACAAGAAAATTAATCTAGGACCCCACCCCCAAAAAATAGAGCTGGCAATCAGAGAAAAGCTAATATTACACCAAAGCCCTCTTAATCTGATAACGAAAGGGTGGTGGTTTTGGCCCCACCTGGAAACAATGGAAGAGTATTTGGAAATGCACAGGCCTAGAGACATTGTTGCATCATCAAATGGTCTCTGCATGCTCCAGCAAAAGCAATAGTCAGAAGCACAGCAGCTCTTGCTTTACGAAGATTAAAAGAATTGGTACTAAATCTGGACAGTATAAAGTAAAAGCGATCCATCAATATACTATAAATATATAAATCTAAAAAGAAAAACACACAACAGAAACAACCACCAAATAACACAAGGCAAGAAACAGAGAAAACAAATCTTTAATATCGATATATATCTTAAAATCAATCCAATTTATCATAACAACTGACCACTACTGATCAAGCAGACAACTAACATTAATCCATAATCTTTACTGAATCATATTAACGACTTATAAAGGACTGTCAGCACAATTCAAGTTAAAGTTACCTGGACACTTGACTGTCTCAGCGAAGTTGCGAACACATGTACTTGTGGTACGAATGAAACATGTTATCATTCATATTTTTAAACCCGGGTTGCATTGTAGTGTTCTTTTTCTTTATTTTTGCAAAATAAACTTATTTTTTTTCTTTAATCATTAAGATGAAAAGTGCGCAGTGTATGATATACTAAATGAAGCGTATCTATGATAAATCATCAAAGAATGTATATAATTTATTAAAATATATTTCCAATGCATAACCTGGTTCTAAAATTGGTAGGCACAAAAATATTAGCCGCATTGATAGCAATTGGAAATTGATGATATGGTAAATAATTTAGTAATATGAATGAAAAATAAGGATGGGCGTGGCTATTGTATAAATCATTATGAACTCATTCTTGTTTTTATTGCTGCACCATTATATAAAGCACACACACACACACACACACACACACACACACACACACAGTCTCTCTCTCTCTCTCTCTCTCTCTCCCTTCCTTATTCTCTCTCATTCCCTCTCTCTCTCCATATACATATATATATGCATGTATATATATATATATATATATACATATATATATACATATATATATATATATATATATATATATATATATATATATATATATATATATATATACATACATATATATATATATGTATATATATATATATATATATATATATATATATATATATATATTCATATACATATATATATATATATATATATATATATATATATATATATATATATATATATATATATTGTATTAGGAAACTTTGTTTTTGCATTTTTCTTAACAGACATGTTTGTGCACTTATCCCAGTGCGATAGCATGTTCTTCCCTGCCTGGGGGAATGTCTTACCTTAATTCTCCCTCCTTCAACAGGTCTTGGATTTGGTGTTAAGTTTTCAATAATTTTCCACACATATATAATGAAGTATCTCTCTCTCCGCCTTTGTAGTGAATAGTCTTAGTTTTTTTTAGTCTTTCCCAGTAGTTTAGACCCATCATATTATCTAACTTGCGTGTAAAGACTTGTTCTATCAACATTATATCTTTTGTAAGATTTGGGCTCCATACTTGGCACTGGTATTCTAATCTTGTGGTCACTAATGTTTTCCATAGTGGTAAAAGGTGTTCTGGTTCTCATTACCCATCCACTCATAACTTTTCCTTTGTTAACAATCTCCTCTATATGGTGACTGAAACTCATGTCATTACTCATATAGAGTTCTAGATCTTTTACTTTTTTCTCCTCAATCTCCACACCTTCGACAAAATATGATCTTGCTCTTAAATTTCCGGTTGGACTATATCTTATGATTTCGAATTTATCTGCATTGAATTTCATATTATTATCATATGCCCACTTACAGATGGTATGTAGATCCTCGTTAAGTTTGCTTTCATTATCTTGTATATCTATGGGTGTACTTATTCTTGTATCATCTGCAAATTATGTTACTCTCGAGTGTTTCACACCTTTATCAATGTCACCAATCATAATAAGGAACAACAAGGGCCCAGGAACGGAACCTTGTGGCACCCCACTCATAATAATCGTTTCATTCGAGTAAAGCCCATTAATTTGTACTTTTTGTTTACGATTTATTAGGAAGTTGTAAATCCATCTTCCAACTTTCCCGCCGATTCCAAGGTCTTTAATCTTATGCAGCAGAATAACGTGATCTACTTTGTCAAAAGCTTTTGCAAAGTCTAGATATATTACATCAACTTCTCTATTTTCATGTTGCCCGGGATTTATCTTGTTTTCTTTGTCTAAAAACTGAACATTTTTTTCCTCACTACCCTTTCAAATATTTTAATTATATGAGATGTTAGTGCTACTGGTCTATAATTTTTGGCCTGACCTTTGTTTCCACCTTTATACATGGGAATTATAGTACCCTCTTTCAATAAGCTGGGGATAATCCCAATGTCCAAAGATTTCCTCCACAAAGTTATCAGTGGCTTTGCTATGGTTTCTTTGCATTTTTTTTAAAAAAGATTGCTGGGATTTCATCTGGCCCAGCTGTTGAGTTTGTTGAAATTTCACTTACTGCTTCAAGAATAGCTTTTTCATTGAATATGAAGTCAGTGAGACATTCATCTTCGTTGCTAATAATACTAAAATGTTGTTGTGGGTCTGATATTAATTTTTCTATTCTTGGGACACTATAGACTTCTTCATATTGCGATTTGAGTAATTCAGCCTTTTCCTTTGAATCAGTTACCAATGCACCATTATTCTCAAGAGGCTCAATTACTGTTCTCCTCTTTAACCTGTTGTTTGCATAAGAGAAAAAAATATTTTGCATTCTGTTTTATAGCTTCCACAGCTCTTTTTTCTTCGGCTGCTTTTTGGTTACTTATAGACAGTTTTAAATTATCTTCTAATAGCCAAATCTCTGCTTTGATCCTTTCTCTCTTGATCTGATCTGTTGTTTTTTCAATTTGTTAACCTTATTTTTCTTGTTTCTTAACATGATCCTTCGATCTCTTGGTATAATATTCTTGTTACTGTTGTTTTTTTTGGGCACAAACATTCTACAAACATCTTTACATGCATTATAAAGCTTCTTTAGTATATCATTTGGTGTACAGAGGACGTC
>BOPN01000644.1:193919-201419 GCA_017312705.2 Penaeus japonicus
AAACTCATCTCGCCAGGGTTATATCGAAACTGTTGGACAGTGAATACCCACTAAATACGTATTCATTGCACCTATTCCATACGGCTAATGTAAACAAATGTCTGGCGGAAGTCATCACTGCTGCAGAACGACAGATTGAATCCTCCTCGTTAGTTGGAACTGGAAGCAAAGAAAGATCCTTCGGGCCTCTACTTTCCTTTTTTTCACTCACTCCTGACAGCACCCCAATGTAGGATAAATCTCCGTATTACAGCTGCTGCCAAGAGTGTTACTATGGGATAGGTTCCCAGTTCGGAATACCATAGCTGATCAACCTAATAACCAGACTATCTCGTGATGATATACATATATATGTATATATATATATATATATATATATATATATATATATATATATATATATATATATATATATGAACATATATGCATATAAACATATATACATATATACATACACACACACACACACACATACACACATATATATAAACATATATACATATAAACATATATACATATATACATATACACACACACACACACAAACACACACACACACACACACACATACACTCTGCATTATATATACTACCAATACTATCATCAAATTTATAATGATCATGATAATAGGGATTTGTAATTGAGACTGAATGTGATCAAGAAAAAATGAAAGAATAATGATAAAAAATACGAGAGGTAACGAATCGCAAGAAAGAAAAAAGAAAGAAAAGAAAAGAAAGAAAAAAACAACAACAAAAAAACATGAGAACAACAAAACCCAGAAATAAAACATTTCGCCGACAGCATAATATAATATGAAATCATAATAAAGTAAAACAATAAAAATAGTGAAATTACATAAAACAACACAATTTTCAATGTGTTATTTTACGAAAATAATGGAATTGCGTAAAATAACAACAAAAATAATGGAATTACGTAAAATAAAACAATGGAAATAATCGAATTACATAAAATAACACAATGAAAATAATGGAATTATGTAAAATAACATAATGAAAAAAATGGAATTCCATAAAATTATGAAAATAATGGAATTCCATAAAATAATGAAAATTATGGAATTACATAGAATAACACAATGAAAATAATGGAGTTACGTAAAATGACACAGTAAAAATAATGGAATTACATAAAATAACATATAAAGAGAAAATAATTAAACTACATAAAATAAGGTACAATTATAATAAACTAACATATCACAAAAAGATAACATGAAATAACATAAATATGATCACAAAATAAGAAAATCAAATAAAAAAATAAAATAAGACAACAGAACAACATAACACAACAGAGCAACATAAGAAAACAGAACAATAACACAACAAAAAACAACATAGCACAACTGACCAACATAACACAACACAACAAAAAAACATAGCACAACAGAACAACATAACGCAACGCAAAAAAACAACATAACACAACACAATAACAACATAACACAACATAACATAAAAACAACACAAAACACAATAACAATATAACACAACAGAATATAAAAACAACACAAAAACAACATAACACAACAAACAACATAAAAAAACAACAACAGAACAGAACAGAGTAACATAGTGCAACAGAACAGAACAGAACAACATGGTGCACTAGAGCAACAAAACACAACAGAACAATCTAACACAACATAAAAGCAACATAACACAACAGAACAACATAACCCAACACAAAAACAAGAAAACATATCACAAAAAAACAACAAATAAAACCCCCACAAAAAACAACATAAAAACAACAACACAAAAACAACAAAACCCAACACAAAAAAGCAACACAAAAACAACAAAACCCCCACAAAAAACAACAACACAAAAACAACAGAAAACAACACAAAAATAACAAAACCGACACAAAAAAAACACAAAAACAACAAAACCCAACACAAAAACAACATACCAACACAAAAACAACAAAACGCAACACAAAAAACAACACAAAAACAACAACACAAAAACAACAACACAAAACAAACCCACAAAAAACAACAACACAAAAACAACATACCAACACAAAAACAACAAAACGCAACACAAAAAACAACACAAAACAAACCCACAAAAAAACAACAACCCCCCCCAAAAAAAACAACAACAAAACCCAACACAAAAACAACAAACCCCACCCCCAAAACAACAAAACCCCACACAAAAAACAACACAAAAACAACAAACCCCACAACAAAACCAACATACCAACACAAAACCAACAAAACCCACCCCAAAACCAACAACACAGAAAAGCCAAGCCCCTCCACCCACTCACACTTGATCAAAAATCTCCTTGAAGGGGGCACCGTCAATCAACGCCATGCCGTAGCGCTGAGGGTAGAAGGTGCTCTTGGCGAAGTGGAAGCGCTGGCGACCGAGACGAAGCGCTCGGATTTCGGCGCCGAGCTGGGCGTTCATGTAGGAGAATTTGCCGGTCAGGACCTGTCGGGGGGGGGAAGGGGATGGGTATCAGAAGTGGGGATTGTGGGGGTGGAGAGGGAGTGGGGGTGGGTGTGAGAGGGGATGAGGGGGTGGGTGGGGTGAGAGAGGAGGAGGGGAGATTTAAAAAGGGAGAGAGAGAGGGAGTGAGGGTGTGGTTGGGGTGAGAGAAGAGGGAGAAAGGAGGGGGACGGGAGAGAGGGGGAGAGGGACGGGAGAGAGGGGGAGGGTGAGAGGAGGAGGGGAGATTTAAGAAGGGAGGGAGAGAAGAGGGAGAGAGGGACGGGAGAGAGGGGGAGAGAGAGACGGGAGAGAGGGGGAGGGAGAGAGAAGGGGAGGGGAAGGGAGGATAAGGAAAAGGAGGTGTGAGAGAGGAGGAGTGGAGGAGAGGGGAGGGAGAGAGGAAGGAGAAAAGGAGAGGGGTGAAAGAGGAGGAGAGAGGGGAAGAGAAGAGAGGATAGGTGTGAAAGAGGGGAAGAGAAGATAGGAGAGGAGTGAAAGAGGGGAAGAAAATGTGAGAGGGGAGGGAGAGAGGGGAAGAGAGAGGTGGGAGGTGGGAGGGTGATGGAGCAGGAGTAGTGAGAAAGGAAAGAAGTGAGAGAAAGGAAGAGAGATGGGAAAGGGAAGGGAGAGAAAGGCGAGAGGGGACGAGAGAAGTGAGAGAGGAGACAGGGGAAGAGGAGTGAGAGAGGGGAGGGACGGGAGAAAAACGTGATATATATGTATTTGTGTGTATATATCTGTGTCAGTGTATATACAGACACACACACACACACACACACACACACACATATATATATATATATATATATATATATATATATATATATATATATATATATATATATACACACACACACACACATATATATGTATATATATATATATATATATATATATATATATATATATATATATATATATATATATATATGTATATATATATGTTAGTTTTTCTTTTACCTTCTCGATGCCTTCCGTCCAGCTGTACACAAACCCAACGGCTGGATCAAACACGTCCCACAATTCCTTGTAGATTCCTTCGGTGGCCTCCTGTCAGGTGAAAACGAGGATTTTAGTTGCTAACGCTATTAGCTTTATATGATATACGCACACACACACACACACACTAACGACTAACAAACTTAACGACAAACTCATAAACTAACGAGAATACGATTTTAGGCATGTATCCCCCGTTTTTATAGTTTTATTCAATAAGAAATAACCATAACACAATTCTTTACATTTTATTTGATAATTCTCTAGTTAAAAGATCACGAAAACGACAAACCTTAAAGACGAACTCATTTGCCGACTGGAAAACAACATTAAGCATGTACCCCTCGTTCTTAATGGCGTCCAGCAAATCCCAGAGAGAGTCGATTGGTTTTTCGTACGATGGGATAGCGAGCATGGCCGTGAGCGTCCCGGCGTAGAGTGCTGTTGGAGAGGGAATGATAAGAGTGAGGAATAAGATAAAAGGATAACAGGAGAAAGAGAGATGGAGAGGGAAAGAGAGAAATAGAGAGATAGATAGGTTGGTAGAGAGGGAGAGAGATAGAGATAGATATATAGAAAGATAGATAGTTTGAGAGAGAGAGAGAGAGAGACAGAACCAGAGAGAGATGTTTTTTGACAAACGTTTACTAAAATTTCAGATGACAAAATTGTCTCAAACGTAAGTACAACATTAATCAAAGCTTTCCTAATAATTTTTAAAACTGGGATCGATTTATCCTAGACACCAACACAGTAAAAAACAACAACAAAACCAACACACACACATAAAAACAATAAACATACGAACCATAAACAACATAACAGAAGAAGAACCACGTGAAGAGAATAAACCGCAGAGACCACTGAGGGTGTTCGATCCTATTTCCCTGCACCACAAGAGATCGGAACATGTTGAAGACGCATGTGGACAGACTCTGGGAATATCGTGCATTGGATCCCATGAAGTTATCTTGTATTCGACTGACTATCCACAGAACCGGACCCACTGCCAGAGTCGCCGTAAATATTATGAACCAAACCTGTTGTATCGGCGGAAATAAGAATGGATTTGTTTATTTTCTTAATTAGTTTTTTTTTATCATTATTGTTTCTTTTTTGGTGATGTGAAAGAAGCAGATCTGTCTTTCCAAAATGTACTTTTAGGGATCGCCGGCTTATGGAGAAGTTTGTTGTTGTTTGAGCCTTCTCAACTCTGTCTTTGTCCATTAAGTCTCCCTAAAATATATTACAGAGCTCACTAGCATAGAGATAAATATTCTCTCTCACAGTTGAGGTACGTTGAAAAGGGTTACTGTATATTGCATTATGGTATTCATTTTTTCATCAGGAAAACTGCTCCATTCACGACAAGAAACAAAATATTGTA
This sequence comes from Penaeus japonicus, assembly GCA_017312705.2. NCBI lineage: Eukaryota > Metazoa > Arthropoda > Malacostraca > Decapoda > Penaeidae > Penaeus > Penaeus japonicus. The sequence continues at coordinate 198,780 of BOPN01000644.1, forward strand.
TTGATGGTAATGGCATCCTCGTAGCATGGATGAAAAAGACCCTTATATAGGGAAAGCCACAGAGCCAAAATATTGAATTAAAGAAAGGTTTGGACACCGTAAGTCAATCACTCTCAACCTAAGGGTCTTGCAACGGATTCCTTCAAGAAAATGGTAGAAAACTGCATCACAACTAGTTTCCCTGACCTCCCATTACGGGCGCTTGAAGTCTGCTTTTTAATACTAAACTTCTGTGAAATTTTTATGAATGGTGGAATAGTTTAGTCTTCTGTTTGATCCTCTGAATGGAATGGATGACTGAATGATTCTAAAAAAATGAAGCATTTCGCTTAATTTCCTAGCAAAGGTTGAATGATTATTGGTGATGAAAATATGAACTGGAAATAACTACTTTTGAAATGAATGCCAGATTGATTATGACAAATCGTATCTAGATGTAACATAGCAAGTTCTGAATATTAAAAGACCTCTTTTACATAGACTTTAACGAAGAGTATAATGAAACAAACAAACAAACCGAATCGCTATATTATTGACACAGTAACATGAAAAAAGACAAACTATTAAAAGATTAAGAAAACCATCTTGATACTATCTTCAAGTCAGTCTAGTAATGCTTATTCATCAGTATTGCATATCTCCTTTAATTAATCCATTAATCCTTCTCTCTAATATGTTCAACTATAACCCTTTTAACCCCTCCCCTCCCCCCTACCCCCCCACCCACCCCCACATACTCACCCACCAGAATTACACATCTCCTTTAATGAACTAATTCCTCTCTCCAGTCTTCTCAGCTATCACCCTTCCCTTCTCTTTAACGCCCTCCCCTCCCCCCTCCCCCCCCACCTCCCCATTTACCTTACCGTAGACGTGAACGGAGAGAAAACGGCAAACGCTCTGCTCTTCTCTGCCGGGGCTGGAGATATCAAGGTAGAAGATTCAAGGAAGTAAGGGAGGGTGAAATCCACAACGACTTCTCGGGGACCTGGATAGTAAGGATAAGAATGATGATAATGATGATAATGATGATAATGAGGATAAGAATGATTATAATGATGATAATAAGGATAAGAATGATGATGATAATGATGACAGTAAGGGTAAGAATGATGATGAAAATGATGATAGTAAGGATAAGAATGATGATAATGATGATAGTAAGGATAAGAATGATGATAATTACAATAAAGATGATGATAATGATAATAATAATGATAATGATATTACTGATAATAATAACAGTGATAGTGATAATAATAATGATAATCATAACAGTAAGGATAATGATAATGATAATAGTAAGAATAATGGTAATGATAGTAATAAGAGTGATAATTATAATAATAAAAATAGTAATAATACTTATATCAAGATTACTGATGATAATGACGATAATAACCGCAATGATTATAATAATAAGGATGCTAAAAATAATAAGACGAAGAGGAAGAAAAATAGAAATATAAATAGAAATAAAAATAATATAAATAAGAATAAAAGAAGAGAAGAAGAGAAAAGAAAAGGGATCTAAGAAGAAGAAGAAGAAAAAAAGAAGAAGGAAAAGAAGAGTAAAAAGGCGAATTAGAAGAAGAAAGGGTAGAACAAGAAAAAAAATATATATATATTAAGATAAAAAAGGAAGATATAAATGATGAAAAAAATGTATATGGAAACCGTGATTTTGTTTATTTGGTTGAAAAAAAAAATGTAGAAAGATGTTAACAAGAATGATAATAATGGCAATTATGATAAGGATTATGATAACAGTCATGCTCCTTAATATGATAGTGATCATAACAGTACTGATAATTATAGTAACAACAATGATAATGTTAATGATATTGATAATCATAATACCAATAATGATAATAATAATAATAACAATAACACCAATAACGTTGACAATGATGATAATAATGATAATAATAGTAATAACAATAATAACGTTTGATAATAATAATAATAATAGTAATAACAAGAACAACAATAATGATAAAATTTCAACCCAACTCTAACTCAATCTAACCAAAAGACCAACCAAGATCGACCTCAACCAACCCCAATAGTCAACCTTAATCCACCTCAATCCAACCACATCAATCAAAAAATCCCACCCTCAACCAAATCCAATTAACAACAACAAAACCACACCAACCATACCACAATACTACCTAAACGCCCACCACCCTCACCCATGCTCATTCCCCCGGAGCTCCCTACCAACCCAAACCAAGCTCAAAATATCGAAACCAAACTCAACCAAATGCAACCAACCTGTGATCGTGACTTCGTTGATGGCAAAGTGGACCTCTCGGCGAGCGACCATTCCAACCATCCCAGTGACAGTGCCGTTGGGTAGGACACCCCCCCACTGCCCGTCCTCGGCCAGTAGGAGTTCGTAGCTGGAAGAGTGGTGTCTATTTGTTTGTCTGTTTCCTGTTTTCTGTCTATTTGTCTAGCTATCTGGCTGTCTGTCTGTCTATCTGTTTATCTGTTTTCTGTCTGTCTGTTTATCTGTTTTCTGTCTGTCTGTCCATCTGTTTTCTGTCTGTCTGTCTGTGTGTCTGTCTGTCTGTCTGTCTGTCTATCTGGCCGGCTGTCTGTCTGTCTATCGGTTTTCTGTCTGTCTGTCTATCT
>BOPN01000644.1:206419-208919 GCA_017312705.2 Penaeus japonicus
ACACAACATTGCAACTCAAAGCATTGCAACACAGATTTCTTCTTTCGTAGATCCATATCCCCCTTGGCTTTCCGCCTCTTCTGTTAACAAGCACAAATTCCTGGGAATGGGGTGGCGCAAAGGGGATGATAACCCTACAGGTAGTAGAGTGTCGGAATTGAAAACCAGAGACACTATCTACCTGTATATAGACAATTTAGGTCCAGTGGAAGTTATTAAATGAAATCTTATTCAACAATGAACTGAGGATGAAATAGAGAGTGAAAATACAAACTTCCCATGGTTCATATATCAAACTGATCTTCCATCACACAGTACAAAAATAAAAGAACAACTACAAAAAAGACGACAAAACAGCAATCCATAAACACCTACATTCAATAACCGAGTCGTAGAGAAGGTAAATCTGTCGACCTGTTGAAGAGGCGACGAGAAATTCCACAAGATCAGGTAGATGGTACTCTTGCTTATACTCTCGACCCCAAAGCTGCATTCTGGGGATAGAAAAGAGACGCGCAGATATGTACGGGTGCATATTTAGACACGGATAAAGCCTATTTACACACACGAGTTTATATAATTCACGAACACAGTGACGCTTAGATGTGACATCACAAGCACACAAATAAATATTTAGAATCACACATACTTACATATACACATACGTACGCTAGCTCTCCCTCTCTCTCTCTTCTTCCCACTCCCTCTTCTTCTCCCTCACCCTCTCCCTCTCCCTTTCCCTCACCCTCTCCATTTCCCTCTCCCTCTCCATTTCCCTCTCCCTCTTCCTCTCCCTCTCCCTCTCCCTCTTCCTCTTCCTACTCCCACTCCCTCTCCCTCTCCCTCTCCTTTTCCCTCACCCTCTCCCTCTCCTTCTCCCTCACCCTCTCCCTCTCCATTTCCCTCACCCTCTCCCTCTCCCTCTCCTTCTCCCTCACCCTCTCCCTCACCCACTCCCACTCCCTCTCCCTCTCCCTCTCCCTCTCCCTCTCCCTCTCCCTCTCCCTCTCCCTCTCCCTCTCCCTCTCCCTCTCCCTCTCCCTCTCCCTCTCCCTCTCCCTCTCCTTTTCCCTCACCCTCTCCCTCTCCTTCTCCCTTTCCCTCTCCCTCTCCATTTCCCTCACCCTCTCCCTCTCCTTCTCCCTCACCCTCTCCCTCACCCACTCCCTCTCCCTCTCCCTCTCCCTCACCCTCTCCCTCTCCCTCTTCCTCTCTCTCCCTCCCTCCCTCCCTTCCTCCCTTCCCACCCACACAAAACACACACACACATATACATACCACCCAAAGATTAATACAAACCCATCCATACAAGTTGACACTCGACTGACCTTTCCAGTAAAGCGTTGATTCCAGTTTGTTCAGTCGACACATTCTTTGACGTGAGAATCACCTGATTTTCTTGCCTGTCTGCAGTGGCTGGGCTTTCGAAGATAACTAATACTGCAATTTTATTTTGACAAGAAAAAAATGACATTAATATATTAGTGGGTCGCGTGGGTACGATGAGTAAAAGAAACAAATGTCACCATTAATGGGACTTCTAGTGATAATGGGAATAATGATGATAGTAATAATAATGACAACAACAATAATGATAATCATAATAATAATAACAATAAGAATAATGATAATAATGATATTGACGATGGTAATAGTAATGATGATAACAATAACAATGATGATAACAACACTATAATGGTAGCAATGATGATAACGATAGTGATAATGATGATAAGGACAAGGGGAACAATAGAACTAATAAGAATCTAAAATAATAATAACAATAACGATAATGGTGACATTGACAATAACAGCAACGACAAATGCAATGATAATATTGATAATGATAATGATGATGATGATAATGATAATCCCAATGATGGTGATAACAATTGTGATAAAGACAATGATGACAACAATGATAATGATGATAACAATGATAATAATAATAATAATAATGATAATAATAATACTAATAATAATAATAATTATTATTATAATAATGACAATAATGATGATATTGATATAATTCTAATAATGATAGTAATGGTAATAATGATAGTAATGATAAGAATGACAATGAATATACCAATTATAATGATGATAGTAATAATAATGAAAATGATGACGATACTAATGATAATAACAATAATGATCATAATAGTAATGGGAAAAATGATACCAATAATGATAATAACAATGATAATGAAAACAATACTAGTGACATAGACAATGACACAATAAATAATTATAATAATAATAATAGTCAGCAATAAAAATAATATATAATATATTAAATAAGTACTAAGAATCATAATCCGTAGAAATGTTGCCAGTTTACATATTCTTGTTTAAATATGATGTAATTCTAGAATGAAATCTGAGAAAAGAGTATAATATACATGTTGAATTTGCGAGTTGCTTTATTTATTCACATGCATGAATGCATACATATTTACATTCCTTTTTTATATCGTTTTTTTTCTTTTTTTTTCTTTTT
>BOPN01000644.1:253919-256419 GCA_017312705.2 Penaeus japonicus
ACACATTACCCACATCTTCGGTATATACACATAGATAAATATATATTCAAATATGTCTACAATCCTTACATATGCACACATCCATCCACGTGTACGTACGTTCCCAGACACACGCACGTCCATAAACGTACATGCAAATTGGCCAAAACCTCAGCCATCAGTGGACGTAATACACAATCACTGCGCCCTTTGTGAGGCCCTGTACGAGAGGGGACTGTATATCGGGTTCCAATAGCAGAGTCCGGCACCGCTTTGTTATTGAAAGCAATAAGTCAGAGTGAAACAAAGAACTTTAGAACTGTCAACAACAGGCGTGCATCTGCCGTCAGAGATATCCTGCCGTCTTGTAAACTTGTTCTTGATTTGGCTTTTGAAGTGGAGGGGGGGGGGGGGTTGCGGGGGGGGGGGTTTGTGTTAGGGGGGTGTCCATGTGTGTGTTATTTGTTTGTTTGTTTGAGGGTGTGTTTGTGTTTGCGTGTATGTTTTTTTGTGTGCTTGTTTTGGTGGTATGTTTTGAGTTTGTCTGTGTGTATGTTATGTCTTTGTGTGTGTTTTGTTGTTTGTTTAGGGTATGTTTAGAGTTTGTTTCTTTGTTTGTGTAATTGTGTGAGGTGATTGTTTGTGTTCCAGTTATAGTATTTGTATGTGTATGTGCATGCGTGTCTTTATGTTAGCGTAGGTATTGATAAACATAGTATTGAAAATAATCTACCAAAGAGACCATAAACAACAACAATAACGCCAAAACACTCAATTATCGTGAAGAAAAACGACACAATTCTTCCGTGATTTGCACAATCTCTCAGAAAGCGACACGAGTTTGCTCTCTAACAATCGATAGCCAAGAGAATAATGCAAAAAAAAGGACTATTTTGAGTTCGGGGAAGTTGGTCAGTGAGTGGTTCTAGGAGGGGGAGGGAGGGCGTGGTTTAATCTAGACGTGTTGGGTGTGAGAAGAATCAATTTCTGGTGGAATGTTGTTGTTTATAGGGATACATTTACCTAACACATACATACACACATATACAAAGATATATGTATGTATATATATATATATATATATATATATATATATATATATTTATGTATGTACATACATATATTTATATATATATATATATATATATATATATATATATATACATATATTTATATATATATATATATATATATATATTTATGTATATATATATATATATATATATATATATATATACATATATTTATGTATGTACATACATATATTTATATATATATATATATATATGTGTATGTATATATATGTATGTATGTATGTATGCTTGTATATCAAGGTCTTAATTGTATATGTATACGTATTGCAGAATTTATATGAAAGGAATTATAACATTATAAAACTTAAATCTCCATTAATGTGTCTTTAGTGACTACCTCTTAATAATCTCCTATAGGTCGCGAGCTGCATTATCTTAGGACACTCGGACGAGTTGACCGCGTTCCCAGAATTGGTCATTACCGCTTGGGCCAATCACAGACGAGTCGGGCAGCACTCTGCCCAATGAGAAGAGGTCATCCCTGCCTTCAAAGTGACCCAGCATTCTCGCCTCAGAATAGGTCTTTTTAGATTCATCACAGAATTAGCTCAGCCTTCGTGTCGAGAGGTCATCGTCTCCCTTCGACTCCTCTTCAAGGATTCCAGGTAGATAAAGTGTCTAGTGCCTTAGTGACTTCATTCATGTACTGTGCATTGTCAGTGTTTCCTTAATGTTCTCGATATAACCATAGCTCAGATCTTGTTAGCTTTGCGATAGGCTTAGCTTCCCCTTGCGTGTATATATGGTGCCCCTTTCTTGTAAATAATGTTATATACATCTTTAGCTATAATATATTGTTTATTGTTTTCAGCTACCGTGTTTCACATCAAACCCTTTATTCATTATGTGTGAGTAATTAACACATCAATGTATGTATACACATTGCCCACATCTTCGGTATATACACATAGATAAATATGTATTCAAATATGTCTACAATCCTTACATATACACACATCCATCCACGTGTACGTACGTTCCCAGACACACGCACGTCCATGAACGTACATGCAAATTGGCCAAAACCTCAGCCATCAGTGGACGTAATACACAATCACTGCGCCCTTTGTGAGGCCCTGTACGAGAGGGGACTGTATATCGGGTTCCAATAGCAGAGTCCGGCACCGCTTTGTTATTGAAAGCAATAAGTCAGAGTGAAACAAAGAACTTTAGAACTGTCAACAACAGGCGTGCATCTGCCGTCAGAGATATCCTGCCGTCTTGTAAACTTGTTCTTGATTTGGCTTTTGAAGTGGAGGGGGGGGGGGGTTGTGTTAGGGGGGTGTCTAAAGTAAGTATAAATATATATATATATATATATATATATATATATATATATATATATATATATATATATATATATGTGTGTGTGTGTGTGTGTGTGTGTGTGTGTGTGTGTGTGTGTGTGTATGTATATATATAAGTAT
>BOPN01000644.1:273919-276419 GCA_017312705.2 Penaeus japonicus
TTTTTGTTTACTTTTCTTCTTTTACGCTCACTCTCCTTTTCTCATCTTTTTTCTCCCCTTCCTTTCCTTCCTTCTTAAATCTCTCTCTCTCTCTCTCTCTCTTTCTCTATTATCTCTATCTCTCTTTAGCTCTCTCTCTCTCTCTTTAGCTCTCTTTATATCTCTCTCTCTCTCTCTCTCTCTCTCTCTCTCTCTCTCTCTCTCTCTCTCTTCTCTCTCTCTCTCTCTCTCTCCCTCCCTCCCTTCCCTCCTCCCTCTCCCTGCCCCCCCCCCCTCTCTCTCTCTCTTTCTCTCTCACTTTACCCAAAATCGTAACACACACATTCCTTCCAGCGAGCAAACTAGAATCGGCACCGAACAGTCTTGGGAATTGTCTGGAGGGCGTCTGTGGCACGAGCAGCTTTTATAGAGAGTGAGAGACATTTGCTCGTATTCTAGGCCGTGTGGATGTGCTTACATACCAAGCCCGCTCTTGAGCCTTTGGCATGTTTGCAATTGAAAGTCGGGATGGGGGGGACGGGTGGGGGGTGGGGGGCGGATGTAGGTTTCGTGGATCAAAATATGTCTGGCACTAACATATTCCATGGAATAAAAATTGATATGACCTTCAGTTTGTTCAGCTGTGATTTTCTCTGTTTATTTCATAATTTACTAACCGTGAATTATTTGGAAGATTGTTGCTGATGACGGCAATCTTAGGTTAGTGTTGCCGTCTGGTAGAGCCCTCAGTTAAGGATTCCTTACACTGTTTAAATATGCACTACCAAATATTCGAACTAATGCTAACATGTATCAGGAAGACGTTCACTATCGTATAACGTTTACTACCATATAAAGCAAGTACCAAGTACCAGGTGTCTTATATGAATTGCAACCTTTTGAAGGAGTGTGCATTTGTTGATGATTTAAACATGGCAACGCTAACAAATCTTCATCAGTGAAGGATATTACAGCAAGGCTTGTGGTCAGTTGGTCGCCCGTTGACAGCCGGGCGTTAGCAAAAGCAAACTTAATGAAAAAAATGACAGGCCAATTGTAAATGACATATGACTGGGGACGGACTCAATCCTCACTTGACAACGGGGATAACACACAAACAATATTGGAGAGAATCGAGAAGACAAAAGAACCAGATGATGGCAAACAAACTTTAATAAGTTACTGTATTTTAAGGGTGCCATCATTATCCCCCCTACCCCCCCCCCTAATGGAAGAAGAGTGTCAAATCTCGGCGTGACTAAAGCTGACAGATAGAGCACAGGTGACAACTACATGAACGCTGAACATCTGTCCGACCACGAGGGTGCCACACTCAAACAACGTTGCGTGTCATATAGTCGACTCTATCCTCCTTCAAGTGGACAAATGCCAAGAACCAGATCATGCATGGAATCACCCCTCTCCACCAATGACCCACCCCCGTTTGCACTCAATCTCTGCCCCTTCTCTCCCCCTCGCTCTCACTTCCTATCTATTACTCTCCCCTCCTTCCCTGTATGCCAGCTTCCTCCAAGCCTCTCTTCCCCTTTCTAACGTTGTCATGCTTCGGGGAACAAAGAGGTCATATGACAAAATAGCCCGAGGCCCTTGGTTTATGAACAATGCTGCTTTTATAATGTTTTTTTTTTTTTTTTTTTTTTTTTTTTTTTTTTTTTTTTTTTTTTTTTTTTTTTTTTTATTTTTTTTTTTTCTTTTTTTTTGTTTTAACATTTAATGAAACTGATGGACACAACTTAGCAAGCTTTCATGCAGTTAGGAAAAAAAAAAAAAAAATCATGCAAAAATACCCCAAGGCCAAACTAGCTACGGCCCTGTCTGTGAGTGTGCGCATGAATTTCCCATGGCTAATTTATGGTGATGGACGATTGAACATGAGAGTAAAACATCACATTTTTCCCCCGTCGGTAAACGATCCCAAGTTACACTATGTTGCCACCAATGATATCATAATTACGAGGGAATCTGAATGATGGATTCTGCATAATCTATCTTATCTAAATTTTCTGATCAGGAAAGATTTCTCTTAGTTTTGATGCCTGTGTTAGTGAAAATTTATCGCTATTAATAACTGGTTTATTTATCAAATTCTCTTTAACGTGAAGGGATCTCTCTTTTATTTGTTTCTTTCTAATAAGATTGAGAAGCAATGATCATAAATGTTTATCATTTTATCACATTTTCTCTGTCTCTTTCTCTTTCGTATGTCATTATTTCTTCATTCTCCTCACACCTCATTATCTCCCTGTTTAATCTGTTTGTATATATATATATATATATATATATATATATATATATATATGCATATATATATATATATATATATATATATATATATATATATCTATATATATATATATATATATATATATATATATATATATATATATATATATATATATATATATGCACATATATATATATATATATATATATATATATATATATATATATATATATATATATATATATATATATATATATATGAGAAGATGGTAGAATG
>BOPN01000644.1:291419-301419 GCA_017312705.2 Penaeus japonicus
TGTGTGTATGTGTGTGTGTGTGTGTGTTATGAGTATAGTGTTTCTAACGTTACATCACTTTCAACAAAATATCAAAAGTAATTTGCACTCGACTATCTGCACAATAATTACACTAAGAAAGTTGTTGCAGCTGCTGCTCCGGCCTCCATCCGGTGGCGTCTTCGACAAACTGCACGTAGATGACCTGCACGGGCTGTGCGGCCGGCTCTCCGCCGCCCCTTTTGCCCTGGCCATCCTCTCCCATCGACCCGTCGCCGCCGTCGTCGCCACGGACGTCGGCGGCCTCCAGCAGCAGGTCGGGGCCCATCTCCAGTAGTTCTCCACTGCTCAGGTCCTCGACCACCTGCGAGAGCTCAAGCTGCCCCTCCAGCTGGCTGCTGTCTAGGTCCGTCACCGCGAGCTGTTGCACTTGCAGCGTGGATGGCGCCAACTGTTGCAGCGTTGTCTGCAGGCGAGGCTGCGGTTGGACAAGGGAGGTGGTCGCAAGGCTGCTAGGTGACGGGAACACCTGCAGAGGCTGAGGCAGGTCGGAGGGCGACATACACACACACACAAACACACACACAATATATATATATATATACATATATATATATATATATATATAAATATATATATATATATATATATATATATATATATATATTATATATATGTATATATACATATATATATATATATATATATATATATATATATATATATATACATATATATATATATATATATATATATATATATATATATATATATACATATATACTATATATACATACACACACACATATATACATATATATATACATACATATATATATATATATATATATATATATATATATATATATATATATATATATATGTTGTTGCGATACCTGTGATTTCCCTCACTGGTTCTGCTGCATAATGCAGTCCAGATTCTCTTTTCATTTCTTTCTTCTCACCTCTCTCTAATTTATTCATCCTTCGTCTCCCCTTTTCTCCCCCATTGTCTCCTCCCTCTTACTTTCCCTCACTTTATATTTTTGTCATTTTTGTAATTGTGTGTGTGTGTTTGTGCGTGTATGTGTGTATGTGTGTGTGTGAGCATGTTTATGTGTGCTTATGCGCGTACATATGCGTGCGTTTACATTTATCCGAGGTTTTCTTTCTACCCTCCGTATATTACGCTTCAGCCACTGCCAAAACCAATAAAGCTGTAAAATTAATCCTCGACCGCCAACAAGCAAGCCTAAATCCAATGTGGCGGCAAGACACCTCCTGTCTCTGCTCTAGGAAACAAATTTTCTTCGAGAAAATTCTGCCGCTTTTTCGGTCCAGGAATGACTGATGCAATAAGCATTTTTTTTTGTTAAGAGTGAGCACCGACCCTGCAGGATTTCATGGAAGAAACGCTAATGATAAGTTATGAAAAGCCTGATAAATAATGAGTAGAGAGAGAAAAATGATGAGGAGGATAATGAGATGATATTGATGGCGATGATGAAGAAATGAAGGAAAAGAATAGGGCGAGGAAGAGGAAGGGGGTAGGTTATGTAACGGGAACAATTAGATTTCAAAAATCAATTATAGAACCTGATCTTTTCTGGTCGTCTGGCTATGAAACACGTTCCTAGATGACCTTTTATGACCTGCAGTCCCGCTGACCTTACCTGATATGACATCTCTGCGATTTCTCTCCCTCTCTCTTTCTCTCGCCATTCACACACACACACACACACACACACACACACCTCCCACCACGATGTTTTTTCATCTGCCCACGTGTGAGCTAGTAGTCTGGAAGCCCGGAGTTTGAGCGATGCCGTACACGTGTACGCCCTGCAGCTAGCAACACGCCTCTTTCGTCCTTTATATTCCTCAATTTGCAACCATGACAATGCCGACTCCCAGTGTCATTACCCTGGCCAGCCAATGGGAGGCAAGCTCTTATAAATATGTCAGGTTATCACCACCCAAGCATATAACACAATCACGCACACTTTCTTCGAAATCCTACTCCATCCTCCGCGCCTCTTACCTAGAGGAATAATCGGCTGTTCTTGGCTCTCCTCAAAGAGCATTACTGGTGAAATCAATTCATGAACAGCATGGCCTGTTGGAATGAAAGATCTTGGCAAAACTGACACTGAATTCCAAAAATAACGTGAATAATATTTGTCAGTGCCTGCCAATCGCTAGATGGTTGTATTTCTCGGAATGTCTAATTGGCTCTCAGCTATTCTAAGACAGAATAAATGTGGAAGGAATCAGCCTTTAAATCGTGAAGAAATGTGAAATCCTAATTATCACAGCAAAGCTATTATTAGTAGTACTATTAAGCACAGGCTAACCTTTGCTTAGTATGCCGAAATGGGTCTTTCAACAAACTGAATTTATGTTTGGATTTACATTTTACATGTCATCATTATTTTCCAAGAAAACCAATAAGAGTGAAACACTTCTATAGCAGTATCTAGCTCCAGCTTAAGTAATTTCCGACAGGATTGAGCAGTCGCAGTAGTTGCGGTAAATCGGATGTTGCAAGTTATCTCTTGCATTGGTTACAGCGGGTTGGTAGCAATTTTGCCTCTTTTGAGACCAAAGCACGAGTTGCGACGATGTAGTGAGCATTGGCTTATCATTGATGTAAGTTGCAAGTTCATTTCTTATGGAGCTTGCCATAATTAATCTTTGTACATTTATTATAGATTACCAACGGAGTGGGCCGAGCGGTAAGCACTCTCCGAAGGCACGGTGGGTCTGGGATAAATGTTGCTCGTGAATTTTGTTGAAAGTGTTACTTCCCGTACATACACAAAAGATCCTGGGCACAACTCTTTTACTAAAGACACGTAATCATAAAAGAAACAAATATAGAAAACTAATATTTAATTAATCGGCAGGGATATATATACATACATGACGAGAATATAACAAATCCTGCACATACAACTGGGGCACACTACTTATCTTACAATGTGTCTCTCGTACCGCCCATTGATTACCACTTTGTAACACAGATACAATAAAGAATAAAGGCTCGGCTACGGCCTCTCTCTATATCAACTTATAGCAGGAGGTCCTCTTACCCGGCAGTCTTCCGTCAAGGATCTCTGGCTTACGGAAAGAAAACCTCACTGCTATAAGCAAACTGCTCGTTTGGATGAGGAGAGAGAGTACCAGCAGCTTTGGCCGTGCGAGCTTGAGTCGCTTGTTCCTCTCCGGACATCTCCCTCAACGTCTTGGAGGCGGTAACCAGCAGTTATAGTTTAAGAGGTGTGAGACCTTCTTTCCTCAAGTATTGTAAAATTAACAAAATACAGTAAAAATAAGAGAATAGAAAGTCGGGGAAACTAAAACACGCACATGATGTTTTATTATTTGTTGCAGGCACCATGCATTAAAAACGTTGCAACGTCATGGTGCTGGTCCCTGGTGGCCACGGGTAGAATTTCCAAGCGTCCAGCCTTGCCATGAATAGCTTGGGATCCCCTAAAAGACAGCCCGTTTTCCAATCGGAAGATAATTCACTACAACGTCCCAAAGGCCAAGAGCCTTCAGGGACTAAATACCGCTGTTCACCAGTCAGGCCATCAGGTTCTAGTTATCAGGCCTTAACAGATTAAATATGGCTGTGGTACGCAGTTTGGTTAGATTATCATGCTGCCAGGGAGTGGATTATCATGCTGCCAGGGATTGGATTATTGCACTGCCAGGGAGTGGATTATCATGCTGCCAGGGATTGGATTATCACGCTGCCAGGGATTGTATTATCACGCTGCCACGGATTGGATTATCACGCTGCCAGGGATTGGATTATCACGCTGCCAGGGAGTGGATTATCACGCTGCCAGGGAGTGGATTATCACGCTGCCAGGGATTGTATTATCACGCTGCCACGGATTGGATTATCACGCTGCCAGGGATTGGATTATCACGCTGCCAGGGATTGGATTATCATGCTGCCAGGGATTGGATTATCACGCTGCCAGGGATTGGATTATCATGCTGCCAGGGATTGGATTATCACGCTGCCAGGGATTGGATTATCACGCTGCCAGGGAGTGGATTATCACGCTGCCAGGGATTGGATTATCACGCTGCCAGGGATTGGATTATCACGCTGCCAGGGAGTGGATTATCACGCTGCCAGGGATTGGATTATCACGCTGCCAGGGATTGGATTATCACGCTGCCAGGGATTGGATTATCACGCTGCCAGGGATTGGATTATCACGCTGCCAGGGATTGGATTATCACGCTGCCAGGGATTGTATTATCACGCTGCCAGGGATTGTATTATCATGCTGCCAGGGAGTGGATTATCACGCTGCCAGGGATTGTATTATCACGCTGCCAGGGATTGTATTATCATGCTGCCAGGGAGTGGATTATCATGCTGCCAGGGATTGGATTATCACGCTGCCAAGAGTTGGATTATCACGCTGCCAAGAGTTGGATTATCACGCTGCCAGGGATTGTATTATCACGCTGCCAGGGATTGGATTATCACGCTGCCAGGGATTGGATTATCATGCTGCCAGGGATTGTATTATCACGCTGCCAGGGATTGGATTATCACGCTGCCAAGAGTTGGATTATCACGCTGCCAAGAGTTGGATTATCACACTGCCAGGATTTGGATTATCACGCTGCCAGGGAGTGGATTATCACGCTGCCAGGGATTGGATTATCACGCTGCCAAGAGTTGGATTATCACGCTGCCAAGAGTTGGATTATCACGCTGCCAAGAGTTGGATTATCACGCTGCCAGGGAGTGGATTATCATGCTGCCAGGGATTGGATTATCACGCTGCCAAGAGTTGGATTATCACGCTGCCAAGAGTTGGATTATCACGCTGCCAAGAGTTGGATTATCACACTGCCAGGATTTGGATTATCACGCTGCCAGGGATTGGATTATCACGCTGCCAGGGAGTGGATTATCACGCTGCCAGGGATTGGATTATCATGCTGCCAGGGATTGGATTATCACGCTGCCAAGAGTTGGATTATCACGCTGCCAGGGATTGTATTATCACGCTGCCAGGGATTGGATTAATCCCGCTGCCAGGGATTGGATTATCACGCTGCCAGGAGTTGGATTATCACGCTGCCAGGGATTGGATTATCACGCTGCCAGGGATTGGATTATCACGCTGCCAGGGATTGGATTATCACGCTGCCAGGGATTGGATTATCACGCTGCCAGGGATTGGATTATCACGCTGCCAGGGATTGGATTATCATGCTGCCAGGGAGTGGATTATCACGCTGCCAGGGATTGGTTATCACCTTTGCCAGAGTTGGATTAATCCCGCTGCCAGGGATTTGGATTATCCGCCTGGGATTAGTTATCATGCTGCCAGGGAGTGGATTATCACGCTGCCAGGGATTGGATTATCATGCTGCCAGGGATTGGATTATCATGCTGCCAGGGAGTGGATTATCACGCTGCCAAGAGTTGGATTATCACGCTGCCAGGGAGTGGATTATCATGCTGCCAGGGATTGGATTATCATGCTGCCAGGGATTGGATTATCACGCTGCCAAGAGTTGGATTATCACGCTGCCAGGGAGTGGATTATCACGCTGCCAGGGATTGGATTATCACGCTGCCAAGAGTTGGATTATCACGCTGCCAAGAGTTGGATTATCACGCTGCCAGGGATTGGATTATCACGCTGCCAGAATTAGTTATCATGCTGCCAGGGATTGGATTATCATGCTGCCAGGGATTGGATTATCACGCTGCCAGGGATTGGATTATCACGCTGCCAAGAGTTGGATTATCACGCTGCCAGGGATTGGATTATCATGCTGCCAGGGATTGGATTATCACGCTGCCAAGAGTTGGATTATCACGCTGCCAAGAGTTGGATTATCACGCTGCCAAGAGTTGGATTATCACGCTGCCAGGGAGTGGATTATCATGCTGCCAGGGATTGGATTATCACGCTGCCAAGAGTTGGATTATCACGCTGCCAAGAGTTGGATTATCACGCTGCCAGGGATTGGATTATCATGCTGCCAGGGATTGGATTATCACGCTGCCAAGAGTTGGATTATCACGCTGCCAGGGATTGGATTATCATGCTGCCAGGGATTGGATTATCACGCTGCCAAGAGTTGGATTATCACGCTGCCAAGAGTTGGACTATCACACTGCCAGGGATTGGATTATCACGCTGCCAGGGATTGGATTATCACGCTGCCAAGAGTTGGATTATCACGCTGCCAAGAGTTGGATTATCACGCTGCCAGGGATTGGATTATCACGCTGCCAGGGATTGGATTATCACGCTGCCAGGGATTGGATTATCACGCTGCCAGGGATTGGATTATCACGCTGCCAGGGATTGGATTATCACGCTGCCAAGAGTTGGATTATCATGCTGCCAGGGATTGGATTATCACGCTGCCAGGGATTGGATTATCACGCTGCCAGGGATTGGATTATCACGCTGCCAGGGATTGGATTATCACGCTGCCAGGGATTGGATTATCACGCTGCCAGGGATTGGATTATCACGCTGCCAGGGATTGGATTATCACGCTGCCAGGGAGTGGATTATCACGCTGCCAGGGATTGGATTAATCCCGCTGCCAGGGATTAGTTATCACGCTGCCAAGAGTTGGATTATCACGCTGCCAAGAGTTGGATTATCACGCTGCCAAGAGTTGGATTATCACGCTGCCGGGGAGTGATTATCATGCTGCCAGGGATTGGATTATCATGCTGCCAGGGATTGGATTATCACGCTGCCAAGAGTTGGATTATCACGCTACCAAGAGTTGGATTATCATGCTGCCAGGGATTGGATTATCACACCTCCAGGGATTGGATTATCACGCTGCCAGGGATTGGATTATCACGCTGCCAGGGATTGGATTATCACTGCCAAAGAGTTGGATTATCACGCTGCCAGGGATTGGATTATCACGCTGCCAGGGAGTGGATTATCACGCTGCCAGGGATTGGATTAATCCCGCTGCCAGAGTTGGATTATCACGCTGCCAAGAGTTGGATTATCACGCTGCCAAGAGTTGGATTATCACGCTGCCAAGAGTTGGATTATCACGCTGCCAGGGAGTGGATTATCATGCTGCCAGGGATTGGATTATCATTCTGCCAGGGATTGGATTATCACGCTGCCAGGGATTGGATTATCACGCTACCAAGAGTTGGATTATCATGCTGCCAGGGATTGGATTATCACGCTGCCAGGGATTGGATTAATCCCGCTGCCAGGGATTGGATTATCACGCTGCCAAGAGTTGGATTATCACGCTGCCAGGGATTGGATTATCACGCTGCCAGGGATTGGATTATCACGCTGCCAGGGAGTGGATTATCACGCTGCCAGGGATTGGATTAATCCCGCTGCCAGGGATTGGATTATCACGCTGCCAAGAGTTGGATTATCACGCTGCCAAGAGTTGGATTATCACGCTGCCAAGAGTTGGATTATCACGCTGCCAGGGAGTGGATTATCACGCTGCCAAGAGTTGGATTATCACGCTGCCAGGGATTGGATTATCACGCTGCCAGGGAGTGGATTATCACGCTGCCAGGGATTGGATTATCATGCTGCCAGGGATTGGATTATCACGCTGCCAAGAGTTGGATTATCACGCTACCAAGAGTTGGATTATCATGCTGCCAGGGATTGGATTATCACACCTCCAGGGATTGGATTATCACGCTGCCAGGGATTGGATTATCACGCTGCCAGGAGTTGGATTATCACGCTGCCAGGGATTGGATTATCACGCTGCCAGGGATTGGATTATCATGCTGCCAGGGATTGGATTATCACGCTGCCAGGGATTAGTTATCACGCTACCAAGAGTTGGATTATCTATGCGTTGGATTATCATGCTGCCAGGGATTGGATTATCATGCTGCCAGGGATTGGACTATCACGCTGCCAGGGATTGGATTATCACGCGCAGGGATTGGATTATCATGCTGCCAGGGATTGGATTATCATGCTGCCAGGGATTGGATTATCACGCTGCCAGGGATTGGATTATCATGCTGCCAGGGATTGGATTATCACGCTGCCAGGGATTGGATTATCATGCTGCCAGGGATTGGATTATCATGCTGCCAGGGAGTGGATTATCACGCTGCCAGGGATTGGATTATCACGCTGCCAGGGATTGTATTATCACGCTGCCAGGGATTGGATTATCATGCTGCCAGGGATTGGATTATCATGCTGCCAGGGATTGGATTATCACGCTGCCAGGGATTGGATTATCATGCTGCCAGGGATTGGATTATCACGCTGCCAGGGATTGGATTAATCCCGCTGCCAGGGATTGGATTAATCCCGCTGCCAGGGATTGGATTATCACGCTGCCAAGAGTTGGATTATCACGCTGCCAGGGATTGGATTATCACGCTGCCAGGGAGTGGATTATCACGCTGCCAGGGATTGGATTAATCCCGCTGCCAGGGATTGGATTATCACGCTGCCAAGAGTTGGATTATCACGCTGCCAAGAGTTGGATTATCACGCTGCCAAGAGTTGGATTATCACGCTGCCAGGGAGTGGATTATCATGCTGCCAGGGATTGGATTATCATGCTGCCAGGGATTGGATTATCACGCTGCCAAGAGTTGGATTATCACGCTACCAAGAGTTGGATTATCATGCTGCCAGGGATTGGATTATCACACCTCCAGGGATTGGATTATCACACCTCCAGGGATTGGATTATCACGCTGCCAGGGATTGGATTATCACGCTGCCAAGAGTTGGATTATCACGCTGCCAGGGATTGGATTATCACGCTGCCAGGGATTGTATTATCACGCTGCCAGGGATTGGATTATCACGCTGCCAGGGATTGGATTATCACGCTGCCAGGGATTGGATTATCACGCTGCCAGGGATTGGATTATCACGCTGCCAGGGATTGGATTAATCCCGCTGCCAGGGATTGGATTATCACGCTGCCAAGAGTTGGATTATCACGCTGCCAAGAGTTGGATTATCACGCTGCCAAGAGTTGGATTATCACGCTGCCAGGGATTGGACTATCACGCTGCCAGGGAGTGGATTATCACGCTGCCAGGGATTGGATTATCATGCTGCCAGGGATTGGATTATCACGCTGCCAGGGATTGGATTATCACGCTGCCAGGGATTGGATTATCACGCTGCCAGGGATTGTATTATCACGCTGCCAGGGATTGTATTATCATGCTGCCAGGGAGTGGATTATCACGCTGCCAGGGATTGTATTATCACGCTGCCAGGGATTGTATTATCATGCTGCCAGGGATTGGACTATCACGCTGCCAGGGATTGGATTATCACGCTACCAAGAGTTGGATTATCATGCTGCCAGGGATTGGATTATCACGCTGCCAGGGATTGGATTATCACGCTGCCAGGGATTGTATTATCACGCTGCCAGGGATTGGATTATCATGCTGCCAGGGATTGGATTATCACGCTGCCAGGGATTGGATTATCACGCTACCAAGAGTTGGATTATCACGCTGCCAGGGATTGGATTATCACGCTGCCAGGGATTGGATTATCACGCTGCCAGGGATTGTATTATCACGCTGCCACGGATTGGATTATCACGCTGCCAGGGATTGGATTATCATGCTGCCAGGGATTGGATTATCATGCTGCCAGGGATTGGATTATCACGCTGCCAGGGATTGTATTATCACGCTGCCACGGATTGGATTATCATGCTGCCAGGGATTGGATTATCATGCTGCCAGGGATTGGATTATCACGCTGCCAAGAGTTGGATTATCACGCTGCCAGGGATTGGATTATCACGCTGCCAGGGATTGGATTATCACGCTGCCAGGGATTGGATTATCACGCTGCCAGGGATTGGATTATCACGCTGCCAAGAGTTGGATTATCACGCTGCCAGGGATTGGATTATCACGCTGCCAGGGAGTGGATTATCACGCTGCCAGGGATTGGATTAATCCCGCTGCCGAGTTAGTTATCACGCTGCCAAGAGTTGGATTATC
>BOPN01000644.1:308919-313919 GCA_017312705.2 Penaeus japonicus
TGATAAACCAACCCCAAGCAGCGTGATAAACCAACTCCTGCCAGCGTGATAAACCAACTCCTGGCAGCGTGATAAACCAACTCCAGGCAGCGTGATAAACCGACTCCAGGCAGCGTGATAAACCAACTCCAGGCGTGATAATCTAACTCCAGGTAGCGTGATAAACCAACTCCAGGCAGCGTGATAAACCAACTCCAGGCAGCGTGATAAACCGACTCCAGGCAGCGTGATAAACCAACTCCTGGCAGCGTGATAAACCAACTCCAGGCAGCGTGATAAACCAACTCCAGGCAGCGTGATAAACCAACTCCAGGCAGCGTGATAAACCAACTCCAGGCAGCGTGATAAACCGACTCCAGGCAGCGTGATAAACCAACTCCTGGCAGCGTGATAAACCAACTCCAGGCAGCGTGATAAAACGACTCCAAGCAGCGTGATAAACCAACTCCAGGCCGACTCCAGGCAGCGTGATGAAACGACTCCAGGCAGCGTGATAATCCGCTCAGGAAGCGTGATAAACCAACGATAATTGATGCCGATAAGTAACTCCTAACAGCGTGATAAACCGACTCCAGGCAGCGTGATAAACCAACTCCTGGCAGCGTGATAAACCAACTCCGAGCGGCGATAAACCAACTCCTAGCAGCGTGATAAACCAACTCCTGGCAGCGTGATAAACCAACTCCTGGCAGCGTGATAAACCAACTCCTGGCAGCGTGATAAACCAACTCCTGGCAGCGTGATAAAGCCAACTCGAGCGGCGTGGTAAACCAACTCCAGGCAGCGTGATAAACCAACTCCAGGCAGCGTGATAAACCAACTCCTGGCAGCGTGATAAACCAACCCCAAGCAGCGTGATAAACCAACCCGAAGCAGCGTGATAAACCAACTCCAGGCAGCGTGATAAACCAACTCCAGGCAGCGTGATAAACCGACTCCAGGCAGCGTGATAAACCAACTCCTGGCAGCGTGATAAACCAACTCCAGGCAGCGTGATAAACCAACTCCAGGCAGCGTGATAAACCAACTCCAGGCAGCGTGATAAACCGACTCCAGGCAGCGTGATAAACCAACCAGACGACTCCAGGCAGCGTGATGAAACGACTCCAGGCAGCGTGATAATCCAACTCCTAACAGCGTGATAAAACGACTCCAGGCAGCGTGATAAACCAACTCCTGGCAGCGTGATAAACCAACTCCAGGCAGCGTGATAAACCAACTCCAGGCAGCGTGATAAACCGACTCCAGGCAGCGTGATAAACCGACTCCAGGCAGCGTGATAAACCAACTCCAGGCAGCGTGATAAACCAACTCCTGGCAGCGTGATAAACCAACTCCAGGCAGCGTGATAAACCAACTCCAGGCAGCGTGATAAACCGACTCCAGGCAGCGAGATAAACCAACTCCTGACAGCGTGATAATCCAACTCCTAAGAGCGTGATAAACCAACTCCAGGCAGCGTGATAAACCGACTCCAGGCAGCGTGATAAACCAACTCCAGGCAGCGTGATAAACCAACTCCAGGCAGCGTGATAAACCAACTCCAGGCAGCGTGATAAACCAACTCCTGGCAGCATGATAAACCAACTCCTGGCAGCGTGATAAACCAACTCCTGGCAGCGTGATAAACCAACTCCAAGCAGCGTGATAAACCAACTCCTGGCAGCGTGATAAACCGACTCCAGGCAGCGTGATAAACCAACTCCAGGCAGCGTGATAAACCGACTCCAGGCAGCGTGATAAACCAACTCCTGGCAGCGTGATAAACCAACTCCAGGCAGCGTGATAAACCAACTCCAGGCAGCGTGATAAACCAACTCCAGGCAGCGTGATAAACCAACTCCAGGCAGCGTGATAAACCGACTCCAGGCAGCGTGATAAACCAACTCCAGGCCGACTCCAGGCAGCGTGATGAAACGACTCCAGGCAGCGTGATAATCCAACTCCTAACAGCGTGATAAACCGACTCCAGGCAGCGTGATAAACCAACTCCTGGCAGCGTGATAAACCAACTCCAGGCAGCGTGATAAACCAACTCCAGGCAGCGTGATAAACCGACTCCAGGCAGCGTGATAAACCGACTCCAGGCAGCGTGATAAACCAACTCCAGGCAGCGTGATAAACCAACTCCTGGCAGCGTGATAAACCAACTCCAGGCAGCGTGATAAACCAACTCCTGGCAGCGTGATAAACCGACTCCAGGCAGCGTGATAAACCAACTCCTGGCAGCGTGATAACCCAACTCCTGGCAGCGTGATAAACCAACTCCTGGCAGCGTGATAAACCAACTCCTGGCAGCGTGATAAACCAACTCCTGACAGCGTGATAATCCAACTCCTAAGAGCGTGATAAACCAACTCCAGGCAGCGTGATAAACCGACTCCAGGCAGCGTGATAAAGCGACTCCAGGCAGCGTGATAAACCGACTCCAGGCAGCGTGATAAACCAACTACTGGCAGCGTGATAAACCAACTCCAGGCAGCGTGATAAACCAACTCCAGGCAGCGTGATAAACCAACTCCTGGCAGCGTGATAAACCAACCCCAAGCAGCGTGATAAACCAACCCGAAGCAGCGTGATAAACCAACCCCAAGAAGCGTGATAAACCAACCCCAAGCAGCGTGATAAACCAACCCCAAGCAGCGTGATAAACCAACTCCAGGCAGCGTGATAAACCAACCCCAAGCAGCGTGATAAACCAACCCGAAGCAGCGTGATAAACCAACCCCAAGCAGCGTGATAAACCAACCCCAAGCAGCGTGATAAACCAACTCCAGGCAGCGTGATAAACCAACCCCAAGCAGCGTGATAAACCAACTCCAGGCAGCGTGATAAACCAACTCCAGGCAGCGTGATAAACCAACTCCAGGCAGCGTGATAAACCAACTCCTGGCAGCATGATAAACCAACTCCTGGCAGCGTGATAAACCAACTCCTGGCAGCGTGATAAACCGACTCCAGGCAGCGTGATAAACCAACTCCTGGCAGCGTGATAAACCAACTCCAGGAAGCGTGATAAACCAACGACCAGGTAGCGTGATAAACCAACTCCTAACAGCGTGATAAACCGACTCCAGGCAGCGTGATAAACCAACTCCTGACAGCGTGATAATCCAACTCCTAAGAGCGTGATAAACCAACTCCAGGCAGCGTGATAAACCGACTCCAGGCAGCGTGATAAAGCGACTCCAGGCAGCGTGATAAACCAACCCCAAGCAGCGTGATAAACCAACCCGAAGCAGCGTGATAAACCGACTCCTAACAGCGTGATAAACCAACTCCTAACAGCGTGATAAACCAACTCCTGGCAGCGTGATAATCTAACTCCTAACAGCGTGATAAACCAACTCCTGGCAGCGTGATAAACCAACTCCAGGCAGCGTGATAAACCAACTCCAGGCAGCGTGATAAACCAACTCCAGGCAGCGTGATAATCCAACTCCTAACAGCGTGATAAACCAACTCCAGGCAGCGTGATAAACCAACTCCTGGCAGCGTGATAAACCAACTCCAGGCAGCGTGATAAACCAACTCCTAACAGCGTGATAAACCGACTCCTAACAGCGTGATAAACCAACTCCTGGCAGCGTGATAATCTAACTCCTAACAGTGTAATAAACCAACTCCTAACAGCATGATAAACCAACTCCTGGCAGCGTGATAATCTAACTCCTAACAGCGTGATAAACCGACTCCTAACAGCGTGATAAACCAACTCCTAACACCGTGAGAAACCGACTCCTAACAGCGTGAGAAACCGACTCCTAACAGCGTGATAATCCAACTCCTAACAGCGTGATAAACCAACTCCAGGCAGCGTGATAAACCAACTCCAGGCAGCGTGATAAACCAACTCCTGACAGCGTGATAAACCAACTCCAGGCAGCGTGATAAACCAACTCCTGCCAGCGTGATAAACCAACTCCAGGCAGCGTGATAAACCAACTCCTGGCAGCGTGATAAACCAACTCCAGGCAGCGTGATAAACCAACTCCAGGCAGCGTGATAAACCAACTCCTAACAGCGTGATAAACCGACTCCTAACAGCGTGATAAACCGACTCCTGCCAGCGTGATAAACCAACTACTG
Source organism: Penaeus japonicus (assembly GCA_017312705.2). Lineage (NCBI taxonomy): Eukaryota > Metazoa > Arthropoda > Malacostraca > Decapoda > Penaeidae > Penaeus > Penaeus japonicus. The sequence goes on from BOPN01000644.1 coordinate 313,009, forward strand.
GCAGCGTGATAAACCAACTCCAGGCAGCGTGATAAACCAACTCCTGCCAGCGTGATAAACCAACTCCAGGCAGCGTGATAAACCAACTACTGGCAGCGTGATAAACCAACTCCAGGCAGCGTGATAAACCAACTCCTGGCAGCGTGATAAACCAACTCCTAACAGCGTGATAAACCGACTCCTAACAGCGTGATAAACCGACTCCTGCCAGCGTGATAAACCAACTCCTGGCAGCGTGATAAACCAACTCCTGGCAGCGTGATAAACCAACTCCAGGCAGCGTGATAAACCAACTCCTGGCAGCGTGATAAACCAACTCCAGGCAGCGTGATAAACCAACTCCAGGCAGCGTGATAAACCAAATCTAGGCAGCGTGATAAACCAACTCCTGGCAGTGTGATAAACCAACTCCTGCCAGCCTGATAAACCAACTCCTGCCAGCGTGATAAACCAACTCCTGCCAGCGTGATAAACCAACTCCTGGCAGTGTGATAAACCAACTCCTGGCAGCGTGATAAACCAACTCCAGGCAGCGTGATAAACCAACTCCTGGCAGCGTGATAAACCAACTCCTGGCAGCGTGATAAACCAACTCCTGGCAGCGTGATAAACCAACTCCAGGCAGCGTGATAAACCAACTCCTGGCAGCGTGATAAACCAACTCCAGGCAGCGTGATAAACCGACTCCAGGCAGCGTGATAAACCGACTCCAGGCAGCGAGATAAACCAACTCCTGACAGCGTGATAATCCAACTCCTAAGAGCGTGATAAACCAACTCCAGGCAGCGTGATAAACCGACTCCAGGCAGCGTGATAAAGCGACTCCAGGCAGCGTGATAAACCGACTCCAGGCAGCGTGATAAACCAACTCCTGGCAGCGTGATAAACCAACTCCAGGCAGCGTGATAAAC
>BOPN01000644.1:318919-321419 GCA_017312705.2 Penaeus japonicus
GCTCACTTTAAGACACACACATCAGCGCCTGCGTGCATAGCTTGTATATTTGCATAAGAACTCCCACTCAGAAGCTAGAATCTCAAATTCTCTCTATCTCTTTCTTTCTCTCCTTCTCTCTCTCTCTCTCTTTTACATTCTCTCTTTCCCTCTCTGTTTTTCTCTCTCTTTCTCTTTCTCTCTGAATCTTCTTTTTTCTCGTCCCCTTTCTCTCTTTTTTTCTCTTTCCCTCCCCCCTCTCTCTCTACTCCCCTAATTCTTTCTCTCTATCTTTCTTTCTCTTTCTCTCTCTCTCTCTCTTTCTCTTTCTTTTTCTTTCTCTCTCTTTTTCTCTGACTCTCTCTTTCTTTCTCACTGTCTCTCTCTTTCTCTATGACTCTCTTTCTCTCTGTCTCTCTTTCTCACACTCTGTTTCTCTTTCTCTCACTATTTCTCTGCCCCCCCCCCTCTCTCTCTCTCCCTCTTTCTTTGTCTCTCTCTCTCTTTGTCCTTCTCACTCTCACTTCTCTCTCTCTCTCTCTCTCTCCCACTTTCTTTCTCTGTCCGTCTCTTTCTCACTTTCTTTCTCTGTCTCTCTCTCTCTCTCCCCCCCTCTCTCTCTCCTCTCTCTATCTCTTTTTCTCTTTCCCTCTCTCTCTCTCGTTCATCAACGATGCCTCAAATTCTTAGAAAATAAGTAAAGAACTTATTTTATGCATCAGCATGAGAAGGATACTTTCCCTTTGTACTGCTGATAATATATATGTATATATGATATATGTTTTTTTGTAATAGATAAAAAGGCGTTTCTCTAATGATAAAAAGAGTTGATATAATCACTTTCTTGTGAGGATTGAATAACGCTGCGCAATAATGTGTAGACTTTAAGGTTACATTTAATTTTGTCTCCCATTTAAAACGGGTAATTTGAAATATTTATTTTCCTTTTAGTAATGTTTTTTTTTTTCCTTTCTTTTTTTTGTGTGGTATTTTTAGTACCTTTATGTGACGTATTGAGATATGATTAGTGATATACATCTTTATGTCAAGACTGGAAAGCTTTTTTGGAATGATTAGGGATTATCCAATCACACTGAGAGCTTTCTTGTGTACGGTTTCATTCTAGCTTCTTCTGACTCTCCCCTCCCCCCTACCTCCTTGATTGCTTCCCCTCTATCCTTTCCATCCCCTTACATCTCGTTCTCTCTCTCTCTCTCTCTCTCTCTCTCTCTCTCTTTTCTCTCTCTCTTATTCTCTATCGCTCTCTCTCTCTTTCTCTCTCTTTTCTCCTTTTCATGTCCAAGCCCCTGATCCTTTCTTACCTTCTTCTTTCCATTCCCCCTTTTCCATCCCTGTCTGTTTTTTTATTTCTTTATTATATTTTAATGTAGATATTTATACCATACACAAGCATACCTACCCCCCCCCCCCCCACACACACACATACACACTTACACGCTTGCTATTCTATGATAGCAGCTGTATCTCATATTAACTGTGATTGTGTATTATGTAACTATCACTTCTGTAAATGTGAAAGATGCAGACTCTCTCCCTTTCTCCTCCCCTCTCTTTCTCTTTTGTCCTCTCCCCTCTATCTCTCTCCTCTCTCACTCAATCTCTTTCTGCCCCCCCCCCCCCCCCTCTTTCTGTCTGCCTGTTCGTGTCTGTCTTTCTCTCTCTCTCTCTCTCTCTCTCTCTCTCTCTCTCTCTCTCTCTCTCTCTCTCTCTCTCTCTCTCTCTCTCTCTCTCTCTCTCTCTCTCTCTCTCTCCTTTCCCTCTCACTGAACGGCGCTCGACGTGCCTTGAGTCGCGTCGAAGTGGATCCATCCGAGACGCCTTCCAGCTGCGTGCTGTATCTATAACCGACCGAGTTGCGGCTGTTAGCGTCGCGCCGCTGGTCATTAATGGCTGCAACATCTTCTTCGGCCCCTAATTACAGTTAATGAGGCCTTTCCCGGGGCCTTTTCTGATTGGATGCACTCGCTACGAACCTCAGCTTTCCGGAGCTTAAGAGTCGTAGGCAGGGAAAGGAAAATGTTGCTAATCTATCGGCAATCTTTTACAGAGTCAATCCTTCTATTACGATGATGGTAACCAAATTATTTAGACATTAAGTCAGAAAGAGAATTTAAACAAAGATACTACACAGATCCTGTGTTTCGGAATTCCTCTCTAATAAATAATCCGACGGTATTTCACTAAGAATTCAAAAGATTAAAGAATAAGCCAAGGTTGCAATCAAATAATCAACATGACAAGACATTTTCAGAGTATTGTTCAATTTCCTGACACGTGTTTCATATTTTAATAGAAGTATATTGTTGGTAGTCGTTAAATACACAGTGTATTTACGATTCTTAATCTAAGATAGAAAATTTGAAATGCACTTCCATTATTTCAGAGGAATTTCACCGTAGGTATTTCACTAATTCACTTTTTGTAAATGCCATAGCTAATATACAAAATAAACACGAAATGGGATTAGTTCAGTTCAGTGAGATTTGTGAGCCTACTCCAC
>BOPN01000644.1:343919-351419 GCA_017312705.2 Penaeus japonicus
TGAGAGAGATGAAGAGGGAAAGAGGGTGAGAGAGAAGAAGAGAAGGATAAGGAAAGGAAAAATCAGAAAGAGAGAAATAGAAGGGAACGAGAAAGGAGGAGGGATTTTATCTCCTTAACATTCTCCCTCCCTTTTATCCCTCCCACCCTCTCTCTCTCCGTCTCTCTTTCTCTCAATATCTCTCTTTCTCTCTCTTACCAGCGCGTCTCACTCTCTGTATGTCTCTCTCTCCCCCCCTCCCTTCCTCTCTATCTCTCTCACCCTCTCTGCCCCTTGCAATAAGAGTTTCTAAACCTATTCACCGCAGATGGCGCATGTAAATATATCCGCCCTCCCTGGTAGCCTATACAATACAACGCAGTCGAGCGGACTTTAACACTACGAACCGACCTCGTACCCCCCGCCCCCCCCGCCCCCCTCCGCCCCAGCCCTAAAGCCCCTCCCCCACAGCCTGGCCAGTGCCCCCCCTACCCACCCAAGAGCACTCGCACTCTCCCCCATCCCCCCCCCCCCCCAAGGAAATCTTCTCCCCCTCTACCCTGATCAATAGGCCTATAGATAGATAGAAAAAAATGGGTAAAGGGGAGTGTATAGGTTTATGGATACTACCCTCTACCCATCCACCCCCTTCCCCCCTACCCCTTGTTCCCTTCTCATCCTTATCTCCTTTGAATGACACCCCTACCCCCCCACCCACCCATCCCCCTAACCCCCAATACCCCAAAGCCTATTTAAATTAAGTAAAAAAAAAATCGAGGAGGAAGGAAAGAGGGAGGAGATGGGGTATGAGTAGCATGTTACCCCCACCCTCCCTCCGTAAAAACATGAATACGACATGTTTTATATCGTTCCTCCAACTCCTGCATCTTTTAGCATTAAGAGGCTGGTAGATTTGTCGTTATTTTGCAATCATGCAAAGAGCAGAGAGAGGTTGTGAGGAGTCGGAATGCAAGTTACGGGATAATGAGCAAAGGAGAAGTGGATGAGGTGGATGAAGTGAGAGCAGGAGGTCGGAAGTTCAAGTGGAAGAAAAAGATTGGGAAGTTCCAAGTGGAAGAAAGAGGTGGGAAGTTCAAGTGGAAGAAAGAGGTGGGAAATTCAAGTGGATGAAAGAGGTGGGAAGTTCAAGTGGAAGAAAGGAGAGAGAGAGAGAGAGATAGATAGAGATAGATAGATAGATAGATAGATAGATAGATAGATAGATAGATAGAGAGAGAGAGAGAGAGAGAGAGAGAGAGAGAGAACGAAAAGAAAGTATAACAATCACAATAGTTAAGGAAAGATACAAAAATTCATTCAATGACCCGTGGTAAGATGCATGACAAAAACTCACCGGAACAAACACAAACACTATCAGTCAAACCCTCATAGACAAGGAAAACATGTCATTAAAAAAAAACAAAAAAAAAACTGCAATACTCATACACCATTATGCATGACGTATGGACGAACGAACAACATTGTTTGACATGAATTATCGAACATTAATTTAGATTCAAATCAATTGCACTGCATTGCATTATGATATGTCTGATAATTACAGCTCATTATCGGTCGTTATGTCCCAAACAGCAGTTATTACGTATGTCGTTCTTATATGTATTGTTTTCCTCTGCAATGAACTGATGTTTTATTTTCTATTATTATTATTTTTTTTTTCTCGTCTGTGCGTGTTGTGAGGTGTTTAACGCTGTGTGTGAGTCAGTGGAGGTATTTGTTGGGGTGTCGTAATATGGAGGTATGTTCATGGATTGATATGTAGATGGGGTTATAGGTAGATAGATAGATAGATAGATAGGTAGGTAGGTGGGTTGATACCATACACACACACACACGCAAACGAGCACTATTTTATTTTTTCATGAGAGAGAAATTATATGTTTACTATCCTTTTCTCTTCTCTGTCTCTTAGTCTGTCTCTCTCTCTCTCTTTCTCTTAGTCTGTCTCTCTCTCTCAGTCTCTTAGTCTGTCTGTCTGTCTGCCTGTCTCTGTCTCTCCGTCTGCCTCTCTCTCTCTCTCTCTCTCTCTCTCTCTCTCTCTCTCTCTCTCTCTCTCTCTCTCTCTCTCTCTCTCTCTCTCTCCTTCCCTCCTTCTCCCCCCCTCTCTCTCTCCTTCCCTCCTTCTCCTCTCCCCCCTCTTTCTCTCTCTCTCTCTCCTTCCCTCCTTCTCCTCCCCTTCCCCCCCCTCTCTCTCTCTCTTTCTCCAACCCCCCCCTCTCTCTCAAAAAGACAAACAAACAGAAGAAAAAAGACCGCATCGTAGAAATGAAACGCGTTCGACCCAACACAGCCCATAAATACGACAGACCCGAACGCAGAGACCCGTGCCTACGCATTCTGTCAGAGGCTTTTGTCAACATCGTACCAAGAGAAGTGCTGATGGGAACGCCCGCCCGCCCATCTCAAACCCGTGTAGAAATCTCCTGTTGATAATTCTTGTGCTGTGTTCTCTGTCTGATACGAAGAAGGGAGAGATGGTTGTGTGGTAAGATGCGTGTTGTTTCGAGTCCTTTGTTTCCGTGTTTTGTAGGAGGTCGGAAAGGGAAGGTGTTAGGCTGTAATTTTATATGCAAAAGGTTTGTTGTTGTGTATTTGTTGTATCGGTTGATCGGGTTGTTATGGAGATACAGCACACATATGCAGAGATGTGTACATACGTATATGTATATATATATATATATATATATATATATATATATATATATATATATATATATATACATATATATATATATATATATATATATATATATATATATATATATATATATATATATATATATATATATACATATATGTATATGTATATATATATATATATATATATATATATATATATATATATATATATATATATATATATATATAAATATATATACACACACACACACACACACACTCACACACACACACACACACACACACACACACACACACACACACACACACACACCACACACACACATATATATATATATATATATATATATATATATATATATATATATATATATGTATATATATATATATACATACATATATATATGTATATATATATATATATATATATATATATATATATATATATATATAGATAGATAGATAGATATATAGATAGATAAGAATACATAGGCACACACACACACACATATATAAGTCATATGCCCCACACAGCCACATTCGCATTTACGCTTCCATATATGCATATACATTACACGTGAAGATATTCCCATGCGCCCTCCCCTTCAGACACGGAAAAGAGAAGGCAAGCAGTGAATATCACAGATAGAGTTTCTAACACCAATTCAACTGTATACGGAGAGGGTCATGTTTGCTGGTGTGAGAAATGCAAGGGTTAGACTCTGGCATGATGGCTGGAGTATCACCAGGCGGTAAGTGTACATTCCTTTAGATTCATTTTTTTTGGTTGAACTTGCAGACGAACTTAACTTGGAGGAATGTCGGATTTCAAATTTTATTTTATCATGTATTAATTTCGGGTGTCGTTAGTATTCAGATGAGGTTATTATTATTTTTTGGTCTATTTGTTTATATTAAAACTTTATTTTGTTTTGAAATCGTATGTATAATAGCTTTCAGTGATTAATGTAAGATTTACATTACGGTAAGGAGTTTCCCATTTATGATTCATCTTTACAATATCGTGTTAAAGAGGAAAAATATTAGTATAACTGCTGGAATTTGGCACCTAAAGGTAAAGGCATCCATCATAGCTTATTCTTTACGATGTGTCACAATTTTTAATCCAAAGTTTCTCAATTCTTCATTCGTTTTTAGCACGTCTTGTTACTTGCTCAACTTTGCCTCTCTATTTCTCTCCCCCTTTCCCTCTCTTTTTTCTCTGTCTCTCTCCCTCACTGTCTTTATCTCTCTTTCTTACTTTCTTTCTTCTTCTTCTCTCTCTTTCCTTCCTCCCTCTTTCTCCCTCCCTCCCTCCCCCCTTTCTCTCCCTCCCTCCCCCCCTTTCTCTCTCTCTCTCCCTCTCTCCCCCTCTTCTCTCTCTCTCTCTCTCCCTTCTCCTCTCATAGTTTTCATCATCACTTTTATCACTTTTTATGATAACATTACCAATATTAATAGAGAAGCCCATCCTATATATTACGCTCGTTAACTGGTACAAAATTATACATTATACAGCTATAAGCATTGACTTACAAGCTATTCAATGATTTTTTATGATCTCTATAATGAACATTGTATCAAAATCTATAATACAGGTTTGAACTATCGTTTGTCGATCAGTCTTGTTAACTAAAACACATTTTGGTGACTAATGGGCGCAGGAAAAAGAGGGCAAGGGTTGTAGTGGAGAGAGAGAGAGAGAGAGAGAGAGAGAGAGAGAGAGAGAGAGAGAGAGAGAGAGAGAGAGAGAGAGAGAGAGAGAGAGAGAGAGAGAGAGAGAGAGAGAGAGNTAAATGAATATGAAAGTAATTGAATAAACAAGGTAATATCTAAACAGACAAACTGACAAATACACAATGGAATAAATCAATAAACATTGTATTTGCGTTCGTGTTCATGCGCCAGCTGACACGTGTGTTATGATTAAACAGCTGATTAGGGAATGTTATGATTAAACAGCTGATCAGCGAATGGGTAACAGGATAGCTTCGCTCCAATTACGAAAGTTTGTTGACTGGATCAACACTCTTTCTCATTCTTGAATTGTTTTATTTTTTATTATTGATTTACTCCTATATTATTATATTTCAATTGTCTAATAAATGAGTGAATATTTTATGATTCTTGAAGGGGAGAAAGAGAGGGAGATGGTGGAAAAAGAGGAAGAGAGAGAGTGAAGAATAGGAAAACAAGGGGATAAAGAAGAACAGAGAAGAGAGAGTGAGTGAAAGGAGAAAGAATGGCGGAGAAGGGGAGAGAAAAGAATCCGGAAGAAGTGAGAAGATGGTAAAGAAGAAGATGAGAATGAAGGGATAGGGAAGAGGGAATGAAAAGATGAGAGAGATGAAGAGGGAAAGAGGGTGAGAGAGAAGAGAAGGATAAGGAAAGGAAAAATCAGAAAGAGAGAAATAGAAGGGAACGAGAAAGGAGGAGGGATTTTATCTCCTTAACATTCTCCCTCCCTTTTATCCCTCCCACCCTCTCTCTCTCCGTCTCTCTTTCTCTCAATCTCTCTCTTTCTCTCTCTTACCAGCGCGTCTCACTCTCTGTATGTCTCTCTCTCCCCCCCTCCCTTCCTCTCTATCTCTCTCACCCTCTCTGCCCCTTGCAATAAGAGTTTCTAAACCTATTCACCGCAGATGGCGCATGTAAATATATCCGCCCTCCCTGGTAGCCTATACAATACAACGCAGTCGAGCGGACTTTAACACTACGAACCGACCTCGTACCCCCCGCCCACCCCGCCCCCCTCCGCCCCCGCCCTAAACCCCCTCCCCACAGACTGGCCAGTACCCACCCTACCCCCCCAAGAGCACTCGCACTCTCCCCCATCCCCCCCCCCCCAAGGAAATCTTCTCCCCCTCTACCCTGATCAATAGGCCTATAGATAGATAGAAAAAAATGGGTAAAGGGGAGTGTATAGGTTTATGGATACTACCCTCTACCCATCCACCCCCTTCCCCCCTACCCCTTGTTCCCTTCTCATCCTTATCTCCTTTGAATGACACCCCTACCCCCCCACCCACCCATCCCCCTAACCCCCAATACCCCAAAGCCTATTTAAATTAAGTAAAAAAAAAAAATCGAGGAGGAAGGAAAGAGGGAGGGAGATGGGGTATGAGTATGTTACCCCCCCTCCCCTCCCTCCATCTTAAACATGAATACGACATGTTTTATATCGTTCCTCCAACTCCTGCATCTTTTAGCATTAAGAGGCTGGTAGATTTGTCGTTATTTTGCAATCATGCAAAGAGCAGAGAGAGGTTGTGAGGAGTCGGAATGCAAGTTACGGGATAATGAGCAAAGGAGAAGTGGATGAGGTGGATGAAGTGGTAAGGAGAGGTCGGAAGTTCAAGTGGAAGAAAAAGGTGGGAAGTTCAAGTGGAAGAAAGAGGTGGGAAGTTCAAGTGGAAGAAAGAGGTGGGAAATTCAAGTGGATGAAAGAGGTGGGAAGTTCAAGTGGAAGAAAGGAGAGAGAGATAGAGATAGATAGAGATAGATAGATAGATAGATAGATAGAGAGAGAGAGAGAGAGAGAGAGAGAGAGAGAGAGAGAGAGAGAGAGAGAGAGAGAGAGAGAGAGAGAGAAAAAACGAAAAGAAAGTATAACAATCACAATAGTTAAGGAAAGATACAAAAATTCATTCAATGACACGTGGTAAGATGCATGACAAAAACTCACCGGAACAAACACAAACACTATCAGTCAGACCCTCATAGACAAGGAAAACATGTCATTAAAAAACAAACAAACAAAAAACCTGCAATACTCATACACCATTATGCATGACGTATGGACGAACGAACAACATTGTTTGACATGAATTATCGAACATTAATTTAGATTCAAATCAATTGCACTGCATTGCATTATGATATGTCTGATAATTACAGCTCATTATCGGTCGTTACGTCCCAAACAGCAGTTATTACGTATGTCGTTCTTATATGTATTGTTTTCCTCTGCAATGAACTGATGTTTTATTTTCTATTATTATTATTTTTTTTTTTCTCGTCTGTGCGTGTTGTGAGGTGTTTAACGCTGTGTGTGAGTCAGTGGAGGTATTTGTTGGGGTGTCGTAATATGGAGGTATGTTCATGGATTGATATGTAGATGGGGTTATAGGTAGATAGATAGATAGATAGATAGGTAGGTAGGTGGGTTGATACCATACACACACACACACGCAAACGAGCACTATTTCATTTTTTTTCATGAGAGAGAGATTATATGTTTACTATCCTTTTCTCTTCTCTGTCTCTTAGTCTGTCTCTCTCAATCTCTTTCTCTTAGTCTGTCTCTCTCTCTCTCAGTCTCTTAGTCTGTCTGTCTGTTTGACTGTCTCTCTCTCTCCGTCTGCCTCTCTCTCTCTCTCTCTCTCTCTCTCTCTCTCTCACTTTCACTCCTTCCCTCCTTCTCCCCCCCCCTCTCTCTCTCCTTCCCTCCTTCTCCCCCCCTCTCTCTCTCCTTCCCTCCTTCTCCTCTCCCCCCTCTTTCTCTCTCTCTTTTCTTCCCTCCTTCTCCTCCCCTCCCCCCCCTCTCTCTCTCTTTCTCCAACCCCCCTCTCTCTCTCAAAAAGACAAACAAACAGAAGAAAAAAGACCGCATCGTAGAAATGAAACGCGTTCGACCCAACACAGCCCATAAATACGACAGACCCGAACGCAGAGACCCGTGCCTACGCATTCTGTCAGAGGCTTTTGTCAACATCGTACCAAGAGAAGTGCTGATGGGAACGCCCGCCCGCCCATCTCAAACCCGTGTAGAAATCTCCTGTTGATAATTCTTGTGCTGTGTTCTCTGTCTGATACGAAGAAGGGAGAGATGGTTGCGTGGTAAGATGCGTGTTGTTTCGA